>JAECMU010102288.1:7900-19463 GCA_016106625.1 Dracogyra subfuscus
TTTTTTTTTTTTTTGTTTTTTTTTTTTAAATTTAACTGTTTGTAGAATATAATGAAATATTTAGACATTTCGTATACCGGTATTGTTTTTGTCAATGTCTGTAATAATAAATAAACATTACAGATAACCATGTAGTGCTCTTAGCTGTCTGTTCGTCATCAAAGAAACATTCATTCATTGTTTCATTCATTCATTGAAAGAAGTTGGATTCGCGTTTTCCTTTCCGTGATTTAGGTATAGATATGGCTTTATTTGCGGCATCGCTATATGAAGATGTTTGCTTACTATACGAGTGTGAGTGAAACAGTTCTCAAGCTCAGATTAAACATAAAACTCTATACCGAATGACTTAGAAAACATCTCACACAAATCGTAATTGGCTTTACAATCAAAGACTGTAATCAGCTGTCTTGCTTCTTCTTCTTCTTCAGCGATCCCGGCCATGCTAGATGGGTAATCTGGTGTTATGGACGAAGTCCGCTGTCTGCCTTAGCGAAGTCGCTGGTCCCCACAGCTTCTCCCTTAAGTCCACTGCACTGAGCCACGTTTGCTGTCGCAGGGTGTTGAAGGTGGGACAATATTGGAGAATATGGGCTGGTGTCTGTGAACCAGTGCCACATGGGCACTCGTCGGTGTGAGATGTGTTCAGCCTGAACAGATGTGAGAGGAGCTGACAATGTCCTGTTCTTAATCTAAAGATAGTGACCTGTTGAGCTCAGTCCAGCTGGTAGATACCATTTCCTTCATGTTCTTAAAGTGGTTTTTCAAAAGGGTCTTGATTTCTCCATATGACATTTGGTGGGCAGTTTGCTCCTGTTTGCTGCCCAGCTTGGAGAGTCTGTCAGCTGTTTCATTGCCTATAACACCACAGTGGGATGGGGTCCACTGTAGCACCAGGTTTGTCTTGTAGCCCAGTTGTCTTGCGAACAGCACACCGGGCATCATGGTGGCCAAGTAGGCTACAGCCGAATGCTCTATTGTTTTACTTGACATGTTGGTGGTATCGAACAACTAGCAGCCGACGTGAAACTTTAATAAAACATAAAATCACTTTCAATTTAGATTTGGCAAACGACGAAAATAAGAAACCTTGAAATGCTTTTAGACCCCAAACGACGAACAAATAAGACCACGAAAATGTTCGGTTATACGGTACTCCGTTGGTTTGAGATCGATCCCCGTCAGCTAACCACTGTGGGTTTTTCTCGACATAACCATATGTCCGACGCCGATATAACCGTAATTCTAATATGTTGAGTGCGTAGTTAAACAAACAAACAAACCGTTGGTTTGAGGTTGTTATTGAGAGACCTAAATTATAACAACTGCGCAACTGGCATGGAAAAGAAAAAAAGACAGAAATGTTTTATTTAATGACATACTCAACACATCTTATTTACGGTTATATGGCATCAGACATATGGTTAAGGACCACACAGATATTGAGAGAGGAAACCCACTGTCGACACTTCATGAGCTACTCTTTCCGATTAGCAGCAAGGGATCTTTTATATGCACCATCTCACAGACAGGATATCACATACCACGGGCTTTGATATACCAGTCGTGGTGCACTGGCTGTGACGAGAAATAGCCCAATGGGCCCATCGACGGGGATCGATCCCAGACCGACCACGCATCGAGCGAGCGTTGTTCCACTGAGCTCCGTCCCGCCCCTAACTATCATGGAATGCTGCCATTTGTATAACGACGCAGTGAGGCAGAGCTTTGTAATAGCTAAACATTTCCCAAGAATAGCAATCAAATAATTCTCAATATGTTTGTATTTTATTCTAACATAGAAATTATATTGATATGTGTGCAAAATTAAACGGTGGTGTGCAACCTATAGTTATCACAAGGGAACATGTTGCTTAGGAACGACAACATTACGGACAATGCTGATTACAATTGTTCTGGAAGTGACGGCCGTGCTCTCAACTGACTCACAGGGGAACAGTACATGTTTGATCAAAGTTAACGAAACCGAACGACGTTTAGCAGGGTTGTTGATCTTAAGCAAGTATCTCAGAAACCTGAAGGACGTTTTGACAAGGTGTTTGCCTGCATTGTACCATAAATTGCTGCCAAACGCTACATCGATATTTGTACACGCAAACTGCAAGATTATACACCCTACTTTGTGTTACAATGCCGAAAGGTGGAACAGAAGAAATATTGCTCGACATAAATGGAAAACGGACTTCCTGAAGTCATCCCTTTTAAATACACAGGGTTGTTGTTTTTATCTTGCTATTATGTGGACTTACAGTTGTATCTAAATTGCATATGACATATATTACATGACACAATATCATGATTAACTTTAAATAGTATCTCAACTGAAAATTCAGCTGTCTTTTTCATGCAGGTTTTTGTTCCTGTTTTGAGCTATATTAGCAAACTGTCTTGCCAATATGGATCATTTCTGTATTCTAGACCATTACTTAAGCTTCCTGCATCAGGTAAACTAGCATTAGACAAACCCAAGTAATTGGTAGGGCAAAGGGAGTCTTGAGATGTGCGAATCCAGGTAATATAGCAGCCATTTTGAATTTTGTAGGAGCTAACTTCAAAAGCCAATGGCTGAGGATGATGGATCCACTAAGAAAACTTTGACAGCAAACAAATGACAGTTTGTCTTTGGCTGAGACCTGTCAATAATGAATAAAGTTTAAAATTCTTATAAACATATGTTATTAAGTTTTAAACCCATTTTAACTTGGCAAGATATGCAGCATGACTTGAATTGTTTCTCAAGTAAATGAAAATTGCAGTAAAAGAGACTAAATGTAGAACCACCGTGCTTTAGTAATTAAAGTAGTCTATGTAGCAATGCAATATGGGTCAACTCTTCAGTAAAGGATGTCCATGGGCGTGTTTGTCCTCCTACAGACGAGACACTAGACCGAGATCCATGGGATCGTCCAGTATTTTATCAAATGCCATTCGACTGCATTCTGCAGAGATACAGCCCCGATCATGTATGACGGTTTTTGTCCTTCAGATTACCATGATGTTCTATCAATTGCCTTAATCCTATATTAGAAAAGAAGATTTAATGTATGCACTTTGATAGTAATTTATAAATAGATATAATTTTTTTTTCTTCTGAACTTCGCCTCAACCTCCATCCCCTGATTTTTTTAATTGTATTTTTTTTTATGTTTTTGGGCGTGCTTTTTTTCTTCGTTTTTTGAGATGGCATGGGTTTAACATTTGATAAATTAATATGTTTTTGTATGAATTTTATCTTTACTCATTGCGAAGTTACATGCCAGTTTATCGGTTCCCTTTTGACACAAATTAATATGTTCTGTGTGTGCGTGTGCGCGCGCGCGCGTGTGTGTGTGTGTGTGTGTAGCACGCTCGTGCGCGCCTGAACACTAAACAATTGTCTAGAAGATTGCATATATCAAGCGAATGGTCAGATATGTATTGATGCATTAGTTGACGATTTTAAGGAAAACCGGTTCTCTAACCCACTGATAAGAGGTATTGACACAGCAGACTATAGATCGTGACAATGACTAAACTGCAAATATATTTCCTAATGTATTAGATGCAGTTTTTATGCAAGAGTAGACTATATTTTGATGTGTACAAGGGAACGTTTCGGGTTTTGCACTTGTCATACTTTGGACCTACATTTGCTGGTGATACAACGTCTATTTTAGATGGATGATCCCGTCTCGGAATGGTACTATGGTTTTACTTCACTATTACTGGGATATTTCTGGTTTAAGAATTAATTACACTAATTTGAAAGCCATATGGATAGACAGCAGAAAAAGAGAAACAGTCCAAAGAAGTCTTATTATCACACCTAATGGAAGCCAGAATGGGGCGCGGAAAATGTTCATCTACTTGGTATAAACTTTACAGTTAATTTAGATTGTATAATATAATGTAATTATAACTAACATATTACAGAAATGCAGCACTTATTTTAGACTTGGTCAGTTAAAAAACTAAATAATAATACCAAAAGTGATCCATTGTCTATTAATACTACATCAAATTTACCAAAACATATGATACAAACCCCTAAAACAAAATCAAATTTAATTGACAAAATAAAATGAATAAAATCAAGCAAGATGGCATACTGTCACGGATTTAAGGACCTTATTTCTCTAAAAATGGATAATAATTTTTTTTTACAGCAATTGTTGGAAACCAAATCTAGCTATCGTATCACCTTAACTGAACAATGATGGAGTTAAATCCATGTCATCCCTCTCGGCAATGTTAGTTTTTGAATTGTGGACCATTGCCATAATTCAGTTATTTTTACAAAATATCACTCATCACACATATTTTTAGAGGAAACCCGCTGTCGCCACAACATGGTCTACTCTTTCTGATTGGTAGCAAGGGGTCTTTTATTTGCGCTTCCCTCAGGCAGGTAGTACAAACCATGGCCTTTGTTGAACCACTTATGTATCACTGGTCGGTGCAAGTGGTTTACATCTACCCACTGAACCATGCGGAGCACTTACTCAGGGTTTGGAGTCGGTATCTGGATTACAAATCCCATGCCTCGACTGGGATCCGAACCCAACCAGCCTTTTGGCCAATGGTCTAACCACGACGCCACCGAGGCCGATTTCATAAATGGAGTATGGTGGTTATGCAGATGGTTGAATAAAATACATTTAGGGATAAATCAAATTATATTTGTTCAGGTAATATTTTGTTAGATCATTAAATAGGTCAGTGGTCTGTGACAATTTGCCTTTAACACAAGATTATAAATATGGTGGTCTAAAAGTTCCAGATATACTGCATCTTGTTATAACTTTAAAATCTACTTGGATACAGCGACTTTTTAGTGAAACCAGGAAATGGATTACACTATTTGAATTCACTGCTTATTTAAAAATTAAACATTTCATTATATAAGCAGATTAGTTTATTGTAATGAAAAAAACATATATATGTATGTATGTATGTTTTGGAGAGAAGCCTTATATCCCTGGGTCTAGTTCAAGCAAACAAAACGTTACTAAACACAGATTCTAATTCAACACATTTGTAAGAACCAATCTGATTGGATCTTTAATTAAAAAAATCAGGTAGTAAAACCACCGATATACCGGTCGCAAATTTCCAGGTGCTACATACGTCACATGTATTCATACGAGCAGGTTTGTTTATCAACAATGTCAGACGTGGATCAAACATATTCATGTTAACTAGGAAAGTTATAGTGATGAATCAGATACAAAAAATAAAACTCACTTACCAAAAACAATTTGAAATCCACAATTCAACAATCCACGCGTACAATTATGGCACAAATTTCCAACAGCAGTAAATGTTAGTTCATGCTCACCGTAGTTTAAAAAACAATGCTGTGTTAATATCAAGGTGGTTTATTATTTCAAATAATTGTTCTATTTCAATGTTGTTAGTATGGTTATCAGTTAATAGTTACCCAAGAATACAATTTATTGTACACGACGTTTGAGAAGATGTTAAATAAATTATTACAACATTACAAAACGGCGTACTTATTTGTTGCGCGTAGAAATCATTTGTTAATATGTAAATCGGTCTACATTCTTGAGTGACGTCAATGTAATGAGAATAGGAATAACCCTACTGTGTTTTCCGATTTGCGGACGTATATCGGTGGTTTTACTATCGCAAATTACCGTTTTATTGGCTCAGTTAACGCGTCGCCAAAAAAAGTAAAACCACCGATATACGTCCGCAAATCGAAAAACACAGTACGGTTATCCCCTAAATAATATATATTATACAGGGATCTAATATTCGGTATAATACGAAGATATTAAAAGAAAATAAACCATTTTTAATAGGAGTTTTATTAACAAAGACATTATTTTTATTAACGACTTACTTGATGAACAAGAAAACCTTTTTTGAATTTGGAACTTTTACCAAAATATTTAACATTAAAAAATGTGTTTATATTATGCATCACTAATGAATGCTATAAAATATGTTTAATGCATTAAATATTATTCATAATTCGTTCATCGCTGTTAAATATTATTCATAATTCGTTTATCGCTGTTAAAAGACCTGCCTTTTAAATTTAAAATGTTGGTTAGGAAGGAAATGTTTTATTTAACGACGCACTCAATTAGGAGAAAACCATACGGAGTTTTTAGATTTGCGTCTGTTATTGTCTATTTGTTCCCGCAAATGTCAAAAATTAAACATTTGTAGGCATCAAATAGACAATAACACCTGCAAATCTAAAAACTCAATATGGTTATGTCCATTGTAAATGAATTTCTTTTCTACAGAAGTAACTGTATATTTGGCATTTCTGGGAAAAAAATATCTGACTACAATCTAACTGTAGACCCTTGAATCGTCAACACCGCCTGTTTCAATTGCTAATGACGTCACTCTTTCTAATGACGTCATTAGCTTTCCGGGTGTTATTGTTTATTTGATCCCGGAAAAAGAATGTAATTAACCAATCACAATACAGAACACACTCCAGTCAATTTACATTTTATTTACAGTTATATGGTGTCGACAGACTCTAGTTTCTAAACACTACGATGTGTTATTCACTATTAAAGTGACAGACCCTAGTTTCTAAACACTACGGTGTATTATTCACTATTAAAGCGACAGACCCTAGTTTCTAAACACTACGATGTATTATTCACTATTAAAGCGACATACCCTAGTTTCTAAACAGTACGGCGTATTATTCACTATTAAAGCGACAGACCCTAGTTTCTAAACACTACGGTGTATTATTCACTATTAAAGCTACAGACCCTAGTTTCTAAACACTACGGTGTATTATTCACCATTAAAGCGACAGACCCTAGTTTCTAAACACTACGGTGTATTATTCACCATTAAAGCGACAGACCCTAGTTTCTAAACACTACGGTGTATTATTCACCATTAAAGCGACATACACTAGTTTCTAAACACTACGATGTATTATTCACCATTAAAGCGACAGACCCTAGTTTCTAAACACTACGGTGTATTATTCACCATTAAAGCGACAGACCCTAGTTTCTAAACACTACGGTGTATTATTCACCATTAAAGCGACAGACCCTAGTTTCTAAACACTACGATGTATTATTCACTATTAAAGCGACAGACCCTAGTTTCTAAACAGTACGGCGTATTATTCACTATTAAAGTGACAGACCCTAGTTTCTAAACACTACGGTGTATTATTCACTATTAAAGCGACAGACCCTAGTTTCTAAACACTACGGTGTATTATTCACTATTAAAGTTCTGTTCCAGACCATACACTAAATGTCTTCTCAATTCATTGCAAGACTATAGATACTTACTTGTCTGAACTTTATTGCTAATAAAAATGTTCTCGAACTATAAAGGAAAACCTCACAAATGAACGAGATGCAAACAACAACAAATCAGATTTGGTTGATTGCACGAACCTTGCATGATAAAACAAAACTCACCGGAGTTGGGACGTTGACAGAAAGACTTCCGAACGTTCCAGCATGCACGCTAATACATGTACTATCACTAACCCTAACTCTGGATGGATTGAATGCTGGAACGTTCGGAAGTCTTGCCGAAAAGGTATTGGTACGGCATCTTTTTTAAACACCGAACCACATGGTATTCCCATATCTCGCCGACAAGCCAGTTCAGACGAATCAAAACAAGTGTCTACTATCGCTACGGTATCCGGCATTTTCTTCCTGTCCAGTCTTTCCACGTTGTTTTAATCAAATTCACACACAGCTTTCTCATTGCAACATTACTTGGAAATGCGTGTTTATTTTTATTTTTAACTTGGAAACGCCAGCATAGCGAATCTAATGTTGAGTGTGGCGTGTTATATGCACCAAATGTGACTGGATTAACTGTTCTAAATGCTTAAATAATAAAAATATTCCAGACATAGCAGCTTTAAATAATATGTTGATTTGTATAGCTCAATACATCATACATCTGAAACGGCACTTTAAATCCAGGTGGGTTTTTTTTTTTACAATTTAAATAAGTACTTAGATTGTAGTGTTTAGATTATTAATTTTCATACATACGAAATGTTTCTGGTCTTGCCAGCATTTCTAATACCACAAAATGCATTTTCTATTAAAGCGACAGACCCTAGTTTTAGAAACGCAGGTATCTCTGAGAAATAACGATTATGGAGACGAGCTCTGATCTATTTTAAGGCTATTTTCAGATTTCAAGTTTTAACATCCAAATGTGTTACAGGTTTGTAGATTAATCAACCTTAGTGTCCCTTTTACCCGGATTTAAAATAGTCTGCAAACTTAAATTAAGAACGTATAATAATTTAACATACCATAAAGCTCAACAAATAAAAGGTTTACTTCAACCATAAGGTTTTTTACAAAATGCTGGTACACTGTTTCTTTTCAAGGCAAATATTTCACCGTTTAGCGAATGCTTCGTGATGATCTTTACACACTGCGTGGACCCGGCCGAGTAGTGAATAGTATTGTGTAGCCGAGACAGAAGGTCTCGATTATAGTGTGGATAGCGTGGGTTGGAATGTCCTTGGAAATTACCCTTTCGGGTCGTCTGATGAACTGCAAGAATGGTTTCCGTAGCGTCTATGACTGTATGGCCCCTGTGAATAGAGTCCAACACAAGCCAGTTGTCATAGGCAACTCGTCCTACCACCACTTCGGGGATCCCATCCCATGGAAACGCCTTGTTGGTAATGAAATAATCTTGAGATACGCTGATGAAGAGCTTGCCTCTCTTCCTTGCTGCCTCGCGAAGGTTCTTGGAAGATGAGGCCTCCAGTGAGGTTACGTTGATGACGTTTGTTCTAACACCTACGAGAAGAAGTGGACTCGTCTCAGCCCTGAACGTCACGTGGACTGCCGATAAAGTCTGGAGAAGGTCGTCTCCGAACAGGATGTCTCCGTTTGAGTAGCCATACAGCGTCGAGTTGAACCTTGAGATGATCTCGGAGAACATCAATTTGAGAACAGGTGCCCCTCCAGCAGCTGTCTGTGTGAGAGGAAGAATCGTCCAGCCGTTTGTCTTACATTGTCCAGCAGCCGACGAGTTGTTTGTGAAGAGGACAGGGTGAACCAGAGGACTCAGGGACCCCCAGTTGTAGCAGGTGTTATTCCTCACTCTTCCATCCATATCGTCAGGCCAGGTGGTGAACAGGACTAGCGATGGGGTGCTGACTGTTGTGTTGTCGTATCTCTTTTGGCTGACCGTGGGCTGTTTACTGTCGTTGCTACGTCGATAGCTCACGGGCAATGATTCCATCAAGAAACGGTACACACGCATGTTATTACCGAGCATGACGTAGTAAATGCAAATTGTGGTAAGTGCACCAAAACATATCGCCAGAAACAGAAAGGTCAAGGCTCTTTTATCACCGTATTTCTTTACTAAGCAACGCTTGAAACATCCACCAACACCGCCTTGGAACCTGTAACGAATACGAATTGTTTATCTAACCGTTACTGTATTTTGATTTCTAACATAATATATGGTCAGGTGGTTGTTATATAAAGGTAAATACAAGCACCTCAGGACACCCCCGCCTTGATCGGACTGCTGGTGCTCCCTTGCATCTGCCAGTGCAGGCGGTCCCTCCTACATTCACCCCCAACTTTCTGTCTTGGACGAAAGAGCTTGCATGACATGACATGACCTCAGGACGTTTACTATGAAAACTACTAATATAGTGGAATGCATAAATGTATCGACAGTCGTCACAAAAATATTAAAGTGGCACTGTCTGGAATATTTTTTTTTATTATTTAAGCATATTGAACAGAAAATGCCATTACGTTTGGTGCATATAAGACGCCGCAGTCTTAACTGGTTTCACTACACTGGCTTTTCCAAGTTAAAAATAAACCCAGAATTTTCAAAGTAGGACACTTTTGGCGGGCCCCCACTGGGCTAAAGATAGTACGGTTCGGCTATTGTTGCATTACAAAAACCGAGCAGTCAATTCCTAGCAGACAATTACGATAGCATACAGTTTCAGTACTCATGTCGACGTTATAAACATCGAACTCGTACGCCTTTCGATTGCTACCTGTATTTCACAGTTTTAAACACACTGTTATGCTAATTTTTATTATTCAATACAATAGAGTTTTAAAGAGTATTTTTATATAAAAACAACACAAAAACAAAATAACAACCAAGACTAATTTTCACAGTCCTATTGTTACTAATATCCGTATAAATACAACTTAACCATTTTATTAAGCACATAAATAATAGCTGAAGTATCACTTTACAAATCCTTCTGTACTACGGAAATTTAGGATGTTCAACTAGTTTCGTATATGCAACATGCATTACAAAAAGCGTACGAGTCCGGGGTTTAGAACGTCGCCATGCGTGTCTGCTGCTAAAGTAATTGGCTGCGAGGAAGTAACTGCTAGAATCCGTACAGTATTACAAAATGACGAACATTGTTCTAACTGGCTAGTAAGCATTTGACGATATGCGTTAATAACGACAACTCGCGAGTGAATTAAAAGTGTAGTTATGCTTGTATTTGAACTTAGAACTTGACTGTATACGATTTAAACCAGACAATGCAGCTTTAAATAGAGAAGAAAAATCCCACACAAATATTTGTTCTACATAAAAATGTTATTTAAAACAAAAAATGAACACGTTTTGTTGAAATGCTACTGCTAACTGTTTTATCTTTTATTGCTTTCTACTGCATTCTGTTACCAATTAAATTTGTCCATTAAACGCTAAATGGTACAGGTAAGGAATCATTATATACTAACAAAAGGACAAGTTTCTCAATGTATAATGACCGAAAAACATCGTGGCAGTGTGCCACAAACTGCTTTGTCGTGTGTGACTAGCAGCAATGACACATTTGGGAATATTCTACCTTTTAGTGTTGACGAGTCGGATGTATATGTAAGTTAGGTATTTGTCTTACTTTAAAAAATAAAAAAAAAACCCAAACAAACCAAACCAAAACAAAACAAAACAAACATCACGCATAACATGCTAATATCAATGCATTTTGTGGCCTTTATAGCAGGTTCAACTATTACTTTTGGTCAAAACGTAGTGGTCGCTGGACCTTTAGCAAACAAGTTTACCGAAAGAAATTGAAATCGACTGATGGTTTGTAAATAGAATATTAAACTCTCTACCAATTCCAATCAAAGCCGTAAAATACAAATCACATTTAAGTACAAAAAGATATTAATAATAGTGCATAGGCCTAAATGCATTTCTTAAATTAGTATAAAGACAAGATTATTAAGTGATCAAATATTGTATATAAAACATTATTTCAATGTACAGAAATACAAAGTATTCCCACTGTACTACATTGTAAATTTATATGTGGATAGCAAGCAAAAAGTATTTAAAAGACGTTTACCATCATACCCGCTGGAAGTTGGAATGGTGTTTTGACATCTTTAAAATCATCCTGGATAAGAAGACTTTTTTTTAAATAATACAAAATGGGTTAATATGTTTAAATCTACCACCGGACTAACATATAACAATGATTTGTTTGTTATTTATAATTATTAGCTGTATTTCTAAAAATAAATTTTAATCTGGGTATACT
>JAECMU010102327.1:0-11191 GCA_016106625.1 Dracogyra subfuscus
TTTGAATGGAGCATTAATAAGCCAAAGAGAAAAAGGTGCGCAGTTTGATTTGAGGAAATTTTGTCTCTTACCAGCTTTGTTTTATGCCCTAACTGTCGATAACGCTTGGCTACCGGGTACAACGATTTGCGACGGTCCTCAATCACTGGCGGGAATTGTTCATTGATACTGTATGGCTTGTGTCTGAGTTTGTACCAACTGTCTTTAACCGCAGTCAGCTCCTTGTAGTAGATAAAACGTGCCACTATAGGACGCGGCTTTCCATCACGTCTTTTCCCAAATCGGTGAACATTCCCAAATTCAACATCCCATTCAATGTCAAGTTCTTGTTCTAAAAAATCCCTTAATACATGTTCTGTATTTTCATTAGCATTCTCGGCTAAACCTGTGAAGATTAAGTTATTTTTCATTGAACGACATTGTAAATCCGTTACAACAGCTTTCATTTCTTCATATTCTTTTCTGAATGACTCAATTTAATTTCTGCTTGTTACATTGTCATTAACTGTTGTGACAACTGAAGTTTTTATTGGTGCAATATCTGCCGCATTTTTATCACATGATTCCTTAACTCCGTCGTAGAGATTACTAATGCCTTGTACACTACATTCTAGCTCCTTATTGCTCGCATGAATAAGTTTTACGTTTGCTTCCAGTGTGCTCACTTTCGTTGTTAGTGTTGAGACATGTCGTCTACTGTAGGAGGGTGGGGATGCGTCAAATTAATGGCTTTTGGGAAAGGAGTCTCGATCATGAAGAGGCAACTCCAGTCTATATATGCTAGGACATCCACAAATTACTACCATCAAGAATATAGATCTGCAAACACTTTGAATATGGCCGTCTTCATAATTATGAAGGTATCTGAAAAACACAATTATTTTGATATTCTCTATGACTTAATAACGTTTGTCATTGGCATATGAACGGTGGTCCAGAATAATTATGAATATTTGTTGGGATTCAGAATGCGAACTTCCGTTTTCACTACACACATTAAGTGATGAATAGGCAGCGTTACAAAAACAGGAATACAAGAGAAATGATAAGCACATTCCTTTCAGGGGTGGCACTCCCTGGCTGATGGTTATCGTGGACTATAGCCACGAAATAATCTCATCTTCGTCAAAACCATACCATTCAAAAAGTATTCCTGGTACATTGACTCATATGACCTATGTGCATTGGGCATATGTACTGACCAGTGTAATATGAATCCTGCGATGTTCGCAACATAAATATGTAAGTCACTTTCCCCAAAGAGATAAGGTGGACATAATCCTTCTCTTCTTCATCTTCTGCGTTCAAACACTGTTGGTTACAGCTCCTAATTTAGATCAGGATTTGTATGTTCCCGATGAATTGTGTGGTGTTGATCAGTTCACATTTGGTTCCCCATAGATTGTTTCTAAAGTGCATCGGTATTGACCGAGAGGTGGTCTCCAATAAATAGTGTTTGGTGGCATTAATTCTGATGCTTCCCTTGAAATACTAGTCTAGTATAAACTATGTAAATCTAAGCAGTAAACTACAAGATATGTAACAGACTTATATATGTAAATATGTGTTATTAAGTGTGTCTATAGCAATAAATATTCATATGTTCAATTCTGACACCTACACTGGCTTCCATGGCAGCCAAAATGGCTGCCACAACAATCAAGGAATCTCCAATGTAGCTATTTAAACAATATTTCCTAAGATATGTCCTAAAATGCAAACTGGCATGTTTCTATCATCAGACACACGTTTGTCCTTGATGATGGTGTTAATATTGAGTGAAACCTTTTAGTTGAAATGCACACATAATATTTAAGGGCAGGTAATATAGTATGCTCACTACAATACAAAATGTTGTATGTTCTCTTAATTTACCTAAGAAATGGAGATATTTTAGGCATATATAAATTGTATACCAGGTAATGTAAACTAAATCTTTCCGAAGGAAAAATAGAGACTTTTTAAAACTATATTTAATTTAAAATGTTTTATGACTGTATACCATATTCATACATAATATTGACTTATCTGTACAATACTCACCAAAAGCTATCCATGGACTACATGTCCATGTTCTAAAGAAAAAACCCACCTTTCACATTGATGCTATAAGACCATGTTCCTAATTGTGTCCGATGTACTTTTCAGCGGCCAAGATTAGTTTACACCTGAACACGCGTGGGGAGTGGGGAGGGGGAGTAATGATCAAATATACAAAAGGTGTACATGGAGCAGGAGTGATACACAATTCCCGATTTTGAAAACACCCACTTCATGGATGGTATCCAATTAGTAGTCTGAAAAACCTATTTTACAGTGACAAGATGGCGCACATCTCCCAGCAAAAAAGAAAGAAAAGAGGGCTATTAACATGTTTTATGACTCTGTATACCATATTCATATATAATATTGACTTATCTAAAACAAAAACCTTTCATATTGATGCTATAACTCATTATCTTGGCTTTTCCGCAATATATTTTTCTTAAATTTCACATTTGATTTCAAGGATAGAACTTTCACAACCATCAGTGAGCTGTTCACTACCAAATAGCAAACGAATATCGAATTTAACTTTAACAACAATTAAATCCATATTTAACACTAATTAGCATTTGACCTCTTCTTAAGTGGCGGGCAGCGTGGCCCAGTGGTACAGTGCCCGCCTGATGCGCGGTCGGTCTAGGATCGATCCCCGTCAGCTGACCACTGGGTTTTTTTCTCGACATAACCATATGTCCGACGCCGATATAACCGTAATTAAAATGTGTTGAGTGCGTCGTTAAACAAACCAACAAAAACAATCTTCTTAAGTGCACTTTGCCGCAATATTGTCTTTTCTGAAATATGTAATTCTGAATTAGGTGAGCAGACTTTACATTTTACATTTGATTTCAAGGATGGAACTTTCACAACAATTAAATCCCTAATTAGCACTAATTAGCACTAAATTGTTTTCTCTTAAATTGGTAATTCTGAATCGGGTGAATATACACTACATTTTACATTTGGTTCCAAGGATGGAACTTTCACAATTAAATCCTTAATTAGCACTAATTAGAGTCTTTCTTCAGTAGCCTTTCCCGCAAAATATTTTTTCTTAAGTTGTGGATATAGGCTCAGTGAGATGTCCTCTAATAAGTAGCAAAGGAATTTTGGATGGAACTTTCACAACAATTAAATCCCATTTTGGGGTTAATTTCAGTAGCACCCCCTATTTACTCCAGCATTACATTTACTTAAGAATTGGGTTTTTGTAGTCGTTTGGAGTCCCTCTACACCCCAACCACCTCAAACCTTTTGGAATTCTCGCAAAAATTAAATCTCACTTGGCTCCCGGTCTATTACGTCACATCTGTTAGAAACATGTCAAATTAGTTACTGTCCGAACCAAACTGAACTGAAAAGCGGTTACATACACATATTTCCATAAATACGGAGAAAACAATAGATTTGACAACCAAAAGTTGTTGTGACGATAGAAAACATAGACGGAGTAGGATATATTCAACGTCTTCTGAGCACCTGGCGTGAGTTATTTATGCATGATATCATGGCTTTTAAAAAGCAATGGTCACTGTGTGAATCATAGACCTCCAGATACTCATCTGATAGGTGACATGCTAACATAATACACGGGAAGATAAAGTCTGTATTTCACTTTGTTTTATGCAAATCACCAAATAATCAAAGTGTTGATGACAGACATGACAATGTGAAAATTCCAGTCTCCTTCATGTAATGCTCACCGATTGCGTTACAAAACAACATCCAATCCTATCGACATAGTACATCAAAAAGATGATAATGCATCAGTGTGGTTTCTCAAATGGTCACGGAATTCATTGGTTAATTTAAAAGTACTAATATTAGTATAGTATGTGAAATAAAGTACCGGTACTCTAAATTCATTATTATTGAATTATTAAAATACATCAGGTTATTAATGAGTGTCCACACCGTCAATGAAATGTTTGACATCCAGTAGCCGTTGATTAATTAATCAATGTGTATTTCATGTGTCGTTAAAGCTGCAGTCACTGGAATATTTTTATTATTTAAGAATGTTTAACAGAAAATCCAATTACGTTTGGTACATACCACAAAACTAACAAAAATTAATTAACACTGCATGGTATCAACAACAGATGATATATCTGGTAGCCAAAAACCAACAATACTATACCCCCTCCCTCATACTGATTACAAACTTAGAAATTATTCATACCATTTTGCATCTGATGTCATGATGAAATATCCTATTTGTGGTAAAAAGTTCAAGTTGGAAGGTTGAACGTTTTATAAATAGTGATAAAATCAAAATTGCACACCAAAAGATATAATGGCGGAGTCACATGCACCTTGGTTGATGCATGTCTGGTGCACAGCAAGTGCCATTGTGTCTCGCTGTAGTTAGTTAAATGTCCCTGTCAAATATACGTGGCCTGTCAGATTATATTTTGACAAAGTTATCACCAAATCTGAGCGACAAAACCGTTATACACTATCAAGACGGTATCTCAGCCAAATGAAGAATCGAAATAGTACTTTGCATCATAGTGATGGATTCCATCATAATTTCTGCCCAGAGGGTACGAAGGGTAAATTACGTACCCTAAATTTTTGGAATTTAATGGATATATTTAAAATATTTCAGTAGATTATAATAGAGAACTTCTGTTTGAAATTTGTCAAAGTATATGAAAGGCAGGGTCCAATTTTAACAGATTTTAAACTCGTATCGACCTAGTAGGGGCCCTTATGGTGGGTATTCATGAATTATGTCAAGAAGATTATGCTACAAGATGACCGCGCATCAATTAGCATATCCTTCCCTATCAAGGGCACCCATTGCTAATATAGCTTGTTCTTGTGGCGTTCGTTTTCACTAAGACGACGAATTTAATTGTGTGTTTGTTTTGAGGTTTGTTGTTTTTGTTTGTTGTTGTTTGTTTGTTGTTTTTTCGAGGGAGGGGGGTGGAAACATATGCACATGGTCAAAAAACTATTGCATCAGACATTATTTTAGTCCTTGATGCATCAAATTGGAAACAAGCATCTAAACGGTACCATAAAGTGTGCCATATTCTTCATGAAAGAACTGAACTATACTATACTATACTATACTATACTATACTATACTATACTATACTATCCTATACTATACTTTATTAGCCATAAATATTAAATAATATTTGATGACACTGCATGGAAAATAGTGAAAATATTCAATATAAAATATAATAATAATAATAATCAGTATAGTAAAACATATATGTATAATACTCCACTTACATATCAGTTCTCTACATGGTTAGCAAGCCCTAATAAAGTAGCTAAAAGCTTGCAATGTGAAGAAACAAACGCAAAAAGTACATTGCTGCAGACATAAAAATTGATGAATTGTTTTCTTTTTTTCTCTTGTCGAATGATACAATATCATCAATATATAGCGGAGAGTGGAGAGTAAAATTAGACTTTGTGTTGATTTAGCCAGATAGTATATCCCTTTTTAATCAACGCGATTCCTTTGCTTTGCTTTATTATTGTTTAGTCTGTTCTGATGTAGTCGGATTATTTTTTTTCTTCTATTTATTTAGTAAGACATCCTTTGTTTTAGTTTAGCCAGACTAATTAGCCATTAATAGTCATATGCATACAGAAACAAGTCTATGGCAAGTGCTCCTGAACTGGAGTGTGGAATTTTAGATTTACCAAACCTGTCTTTGGAGTGGCAGTGCTCCTACAGGCAGCAAAGTAGGAAGGGTGGATTGACATGAGAAGTGGCAGTCTCCTATTAATTATGCGAAATACTAGACTGTGATTCTAGGTGGCAGTCATGAATTTCTTACCTCCCTGCAACGATGCACTTGTACCGGTTTACAGACTTGTACAACCCTCTCTCTCTCTCTCTCTCTCTCTCTCTCTCTCTCTCTCTCTCTCTCTCTCTCTCTCTCTCTCTCTCTCTCTCTCTGTCTATCTCTCCCTCTCTATCGGTCTGTCTATCTATGTCTCCCTCTCGCTCTGTCTCTCTCCCTCTGTCTATCTCCATCTATCTCTCCCTCACGCTGTCGGTCTCTCAGCAGAACTGACCGCTTGAGATGTTATATTGTTAGAAATACGCTCACCCTTCTCAGTTGTATTCATTATTGATTTTTTGACTGTCCAGCGACAATCTCAACTGGAAACGTTGCACCTGGCCCATTATACCACTCTGTAGCTTGTTTCTAAAAATTATTTATTTATATTTATTTTAATATTTGTTCACCAGCTTTACAGCTAAATTGGGGTGCAGTGGGCCAAGCCCTTCCTTACACACATTTCTTTTTGACGGAATGATCAGAATCAAGGAAATATTGATTGTATAATTACCTATTAATTATTATTATTTATTTTAGAAAAATACTTAATATTACTGAAATGAGGGAAGGGGTCACAACAATACAAATTGTCTTTCTGCAAAGCAATACACTTTTGTCTTTCAATAACCCATCCTAAGGCTACTTGACCGCTTTTAACACCAACCTACCCTACCGCCCCCGCTTGATATCAGCCTTCACGGAAACAGTTTTTCTCAGAGCGAAAATAGCATTATGAACTAGACGTAGCCTTTAACCAGTACAAGCTAGCGAAGCACGTTTTCAATACTTCCGTATTTTACTGTTTGACGACCTTATTTTGGCCATTCTCCCGTAATTCGTTTAGATATATTTATTCCAGTAAGTATCTTGTCTGTGAGAATGTTCTGTCTGCTGATAAGCCTAATACACAATCTACACGGACATGAATTAACGCCGCAATGAACCCGAATCTCCGCGATCACAACAAAACAAAACTAAGCAGACGGCTTGTTCGCAGTGAGGCCGATAACAACGGGCGATTCTCTTGATCACGTGCTGACCCTGGGTCGATACTATTTTTAGCCCTTCGCAACCAATGGATTGACCTGTTTTTTCTACAAGTCGGTTCGATTGAAATACTTGCTATATGCCCATATTCCCCGTTAGTGGCTTTATAATTATTTAAATGGTTTGTTTTACGAAACTGTTGGCTTTAAAAATTGTATCTATGTAATGAAAACATTTTATATAATATCGCGGTTACTGGAAATGTCGAGCGCTGTTTTTCGTAATGATCAACAACTCCACAACAGAGTTAGTTCCCCTAAGTAACCGTAAGAGGGCGCTTTAACGCTAAGAACTCTGGGATATGAAATTTTTTCCGCCATTTGCACAGAATGTACGACCTATTTAAGCGTTTTTAAGGATGTTTTAAGCATTGTGGGTAAGTTTTCGACTTCGGAAATTGTGCTAGAAGATAGTATTGTTTATAAAATGTGTTAGTAGATGATTAACACTATTAACTGTTATGATTTTAAGCCAAAATAACAGTATGTTGTGAATGTTTTAATTGTCAGTTTAGTGCTACGAAACGGTCACGTGGTTGCTATCCGGTTCGAAATAGAAAGGCCTAGTCCTACTTATTATATTGTAGTGTTGCTATGAGAAGGTTTCGATTCTTATACTATAATATAAAATCTATCTTTATTTATTATTATTATTATTATTATTATTATTATTTTTTTTTTAAATGAGAATTAGCTTAATCAAAACTTTGCAATATTTTTAATTTTCTCTTGAAGTGACACTAAGAAATTTACCATTTGTTTCCTCTTGGAAAAGATGATTAATCCAGGAAGTAATTTTAACGCAGAAATGTAGATCTTCTGTTACTATAATTCAGGATTTCATAGTCAAACTGCGTCAAGTTATATAAATGACGTCATTCCGATTAAATGACGTAAACGTTTTTTTTTATTTTTTTTATTTTTTTTATTCCCCTTGTAATTGCATTAATGGAGATTTCATTATGCAATATTTGTGAATTTCTAGATATATACACAGGGTTCGCACGCATCCTGGAAAGTCCTGGAATTTTATTTTCACCCTAGAAAGTGCTTAAAAACCCTGGAAAAATGAATTAACCCCCTGGAAAGACCTGAAATTTTACTATTTTTAGTATATATATTTTTTCATTTAATCATAATTATTTGAAAAAAAATATATTTATAAATGATAGCGTTTGACGTCTGGTTCCAAGCTATAGTCTTCATGCAGAAGTAATTATAAGAGGTTGACTGCCATTGGTCAACTGTTAAAATGTATACACAGTAAGAAGGCGTGGACATAAATGAACACAACTTGTGATTGGTTGAATAAATTATGTAACTGTAAGCAGTCTTGTTTTTGACATTTGTGAGTTGGAAACTACTGTCAAAGATAAATAATTTAGTAGATAGCTGTAACCAGCGCCTTCCAACAAAACAACTACTCCTAAAGCATATGTCTGCAATGCGTCTGTGCAGCGAGAGAGAACGTGTAGTTGACACATTGAAGTCTTAGCCGACCCAATACACAGCAAAACGGTATCAACTTGTTGATGCATGTCATCGAAGCGACTAATTAACTAAATAAATAATCATTTTATGGGTTAGTTTTGATTGTTTGTGATATAAATTGGTGATAACAAAGAGTCCACTTCAAGAGATTATTTTTGTGCTATCAATGAGTAATGTGGTTGACATTTAGTTACTCACGGAAACTGGTATAATTCTAGTAAATTTCGTATTTGAAACATGATGTCACTAATGAGTTTAAAATCATTATTAATGAAAATAAAACATGTTTATATGATATGTATGTAATTTTGTCATTAGGTAAAAAACCACAAATAAATAATGGTTTAAAGTTCATACATGTACTCTTATAAGCACTGACCTATAAACGTAATACCGTAAATGTAGTAGTTAATGTTAGACGTTTTGGGATTTTTTTTTTTTTTTTTTTTTAATGTTAGTGGAAATGATAGATGTGGATAATATCGGTATTTAAACATTACTGTCTCATTTTCTTGATAGATTTGGGTAGAAGAGTGATTTTTTTTTTCTTTTCCCATTTTAAAAATATGGATAATATAAAATAAACTGGAAAATGAACCAAAATAGTGTATGAACCCAGATTATGTACAATGTACAGCAAACTTAATTATTAAACTATATTTTATTTCAACATTTACATCTTTAGCATCCAAAAGATATAATATATCCATAGTGTGTAACTACTGGATCACATGTAACAAGTATTGTATGTTGGATTCCACTGAATAAACGTCCTGCTGAGGTGTCGTTAAGAAACGATCCTTTTCAAATATATTTGACGTTTAACAAATAATGAGCATACTGCATAGTTAAATAAAACATTCTACCGAGAAGCAATAGTCACATGCATGGATAATTTTTTTAATGTTTTATTATTTATCGAGTAGGATAATATGGCGAAGGTCGTCTTTAGGGGTAAAATCAGCAGTAAACGATCTCCTCTGGAGTGGTTGTTCTATAGGCAAGGCACTAGATAGTGATAAATGGAATCAACCACAATTTTATCAAATTCCTATTCGACTACATTATGCAGAGATATGACCCTGGGGCCAAGTTTACAACACATCATAAATACGTCTGTGACTGGCAGTTATATCGGTCACTGCGGTCATACGTTTCCGTGAGCTTGACATTAATTTTATGCAGAAAATTATATTACTTGTGCTTTAAATGGAGCATTTTAATGACAAACGAAACATATATATGCATGCTTCAAAATATATTTATTGTAGTTTTAACAATAATAAGAATTGTGGCTTACTCATAGATTTACATTTACGTGCAAAACTATGCCTTGTGAAATTGGGCCCTGATCATATGTTATGGTTTTGTCGTTCAGAATTAGAGATGCTCAAAATTTCTCCCATCTCCCATCACCAAACTATATTTTGGTCATATCCGAAACCACGTGGTTACTACATGATATAGCTAAATGCATAACGATACCTCACTAGACGAATTTGCATCTAACCTTAAATATGTCAGTGATATTCATTAGTTTAAAGGCCTTCCATTGGTCCAGCCATAGCAATGCGTTTAAATTCTCTATGAACTTTAAAATGACGTCATGGAACGTCATCCAAACTAACAATCATTTTGTATTATTGAGAGTTTTTATTTGAAGTAGAATATGATTTAAATATGTATGGTTTAAATATTATTATAAGGATGACCTTTTATTTATTTTAGGTTTATCTGGGTATGAACACAAATAAAACGTCACATTTTTGAGTGAATCGCTTTCACTCTGCGCATGCACACACACACACACACACACACACACCACACACACACGCACTTAATATGAATTGTTGGTTATTTGTGTGTGAATTTATTGCGGTTTTATTTTAAAATGATAGTTAATTATAAGTTTTGTCTCGTCCTGTCTGTCCCACGTATAATTTTTCCGGACTGGTGGTGTGTTTTTTTGGTGAGTTTTTGTCTTCTTTTTTTGGCAGAAGTTTGCGGATTAACGTTAAAAAAAAAATAGTGGACAATACTTATAGCTAAATTTCAAACATTTACTAATAATAACACTAAAAGGTGTTTTTTGTGTTTGATTGTTCTTAAACACATACGCAAGACAAACTACCGATATAAAGTGACGTAATGAGATTAATAGCTTCCGGCACGAGTCCTTTTGTAGATTTTTTCTTTTCTTTTCTGACAGGAGTCTCAAGAAAATCAATACTTGGAGAGAGCTTTAGCCGCGTGCGATAACTATTTTCTAGTTCAATCGGTCATAATTTAAATGTTTAGTATATGGGCGAGACGTAGCCCAGTGATAAAGCGCTCGCTCGATGCGTGGTCGGTCTGGGATCGATCCCCGTCGATGGGCCCATTGGGCTATATATCGTCACAGCCAGTGCACCACGACTGGTATATCAAATGCCGTGGTATGTGCTATCCTGTCTGTGGGATGGTGCATATAAAAGATCCCATGCTGCTAATCGGAAAGAGTAGCCCATGAAGTGGCGACAGCGGGTTTCCTCTCAAAATCTGTGTGGTCCTTAACCATATGTCTGACGCCATATAACCGTAATTAAAATGCGTTGAGTGCGTCGTTAAATAAACCATTTCTTTCTTTCTTAATTTTAGTATAATTATTATAAAATTCACTGCATTTTGTTTTTGTACCTTGACGTCACAACCCTTCACTTGGCTAATAATATTAGCCAATAGAAGATGGGTTTTTTTTCTAGCACGGCATTTATACCGTTGACACACCGAACTCGAAACCTTATCAACCCGGAT
>JAECMU010102390.1:0-11007 GCA_016106625.1 Dracogyra subfuscus
GGGGGGGCAATAGCCCCCCCCCCCTTCCCCTACCTGCGGATGCCCATGTTTATATTATTATATGTCTTTTGAAAACAGTTATGTTTCTTGTGTGATCATGGAAAGGGTCAATGTTTTATATGTGGTATTATATTTAGAGAAAACATTATATTGTGGTATTATGTCTAATAAAATGTTAGAGATTATAAAAGAGTAACATCTTGATAAAGAATTAGATAAAAGGAAAGTTACATTGTGGTGACCTGTCTTGATAAAATCTTAAAGGAAAAACCGTCACAGTGTAGTATCTTATCTTGACAACAGGTTAGGGGATTAAAGAAACATTACCTTGAGATCACGATCCACTGCCTTGATGGTGAGAATTACATCACCAATGTTCACAGTCTCATTGACAGATTTTGTATAGGGAGTGTCTTTCCAGTCAGGTGCAAACCCTTCAGTGCTCACTAGGATTCGAACTTTTGTATTGCTGCATAACTGAGGAATGCCATCATCACAGGCAGTTATTACCAGCTGAAACAGACAATATTTTATAGCAAAGCACAAACGAACACTATTTCATAACAAAGCACAAATAAACAATATTTCATAGAAAAGCACAAAAGACACAGGTATCACAGTGATATACAAACCAACAAATGATAAAAAGGCTGATTGCAGTCTAGATTTTATTACATAATGTAAATGGACATATAATAACTAAAACATGACAATGAAAATATTAAGTAGTAATTTAAGCTACATTAAAATGTATCTAGTGAATATACACAGACAAACAAACACCTCATCTACTTACACATATATTTTAGTCAGACATTTTTAAAATTATAATATGTAATTTCATAAAGGATAAATCTTTTTAACAAATATACAAAAGCAAAGAAGATAATAAAACGTTACAGCTGTACAATCTAAATGACATTTACCAAACTTAACTGATTTTTGGTTTTTGAATGTGACCATGACAATCAGAATGAAAAAGGTATTTAAAAACAAACAAAATGAATAAGCACAAAGAACAAGTGATGTTAGTGTTATTATTTCCGAAACATTAGCCAATGCCACAATATTAGCACTAATGCTAAGAATAATATCCGTCAGCTTTGTGATGGTATTAGTAAATGTGACGGCTGGGAGGTTGTGTCATACTCACTAAAAGTTCTCTAATGCTTGTCCCCAGTAAAGTTTTCCTCAGGCAAATTACACCAGATTCTGTGTCCACATAGAAATACTCAGCAGGTCCTGAATTCATATCTCTCTGTACAGATTCATTACCAATACGGTACCTAATGGAATCCTGAAACATTGCATTTGCACAAAAAATCTTTATCCATCAAAATCAAATGCAGTATATGACATGTGGGTATCAAAAGAAAAGCCTTTAATCACCTTTAAATTGTTTCAGGATAAACCTCATTAGAACCATAAGGGATATGCAGCTATGAATTCCATCATGAATTAATGAATAAGTATCTGTATTAATAAGTCTCCATTTTTCAGTGAAGGCTCATCTGGGCAAACCTTTTAGACTAAAATATCACTTTCCAAGATAAGCACCGAAACATTTGCATTCAAAATCCACAATATTACATTCAATTAATCTGCAATGAAAAGTAAATATGCTATAGTTCGTTTATAACAGCTTTTTATAACAGTTTTTATAAATAATTTCAGTTTGGTTCGACATAAGAAGATAAGTAAAAGTATTTTAGAAATAACAAACAAATACTATACTGATGAAAAGAAAAAAAAAAGATCACACAGATAGCAACAAAAAATTATGACTGCATCTAAAATCAATTCATATTGTCAGAAATTGACTGGGAACATGTAGGCAGCTCATTCAACACTACAGACATTCAATCCCACATTACAACTTGGTATGAAATATAGACATTACTACGCTAGCAGTGAATTAAATTTGGTCTACAGTTCGATGTGTTCCCTTAATTCTTTCCATCAGTATATTTTTGTGTGTAATCTAGAAAACAATTGGCTCAGAAATAAATCGCTTGTAGTAAAGGACTATAATATTTTAGTCTCTCTCGGTTCACTTATTATTAATACGGACATCAAGGTGAACTTACTCCAGGGTCTCGGTCTTCAGCTGTTACATTTATTACAGGTGTAAACAGTGGGTGGTCTTCAGGTATTGTAGTAGTGTAGAATGGCAGTCTCCACAATGGAGGAGTTGGGTTCCGGATTACATTGATGGTCACTGTAGCTGTTCCTCTACGTTTGGGTCGCTTGCTATCATAGGCCTCAACAATGAACTGTTCAGTGATAAAAACATTTCATTATTTGGTGCAACATTCAAAATTAAAAGAATGATACAGTTATATGTAATATAGTGCCATTTGGAGTTAAAACACTAGTTTGTCTTTAGTTTGTGTTTGGATCCAGGTATATATATATATATATATATGATTTTTTAACAGGTGGAATCTATAGCAATAACCATAGTTTGACACCCAATAGCCGATGTATTTTTCGTGCTGGGGTGTCATTAAACATTCATTCATTCATTCTATAGCAATAATTTAAAATATATGTCTACTGTTTATGATAAAAGAGACAAAAGCAAAATGAATAGGGGTTCCTGCCTAAAAAATGTGGATCTAAGTCTAAGATCTTGTTTTATTACCATATAAAATAAAGTCATTTAGATTAGTATAGTCTTATCACATGGCACCAGCGTCACTTCAAATTCTCACTAATTCAACCAGCAATATTAAAGGGACATACTCTAGTTTTTAAACACTAAGACATAGTTTTGACTATTAGAGGCGTTTTTTGATAACTGAAATCATACTTTACTTAAATTTTATTGTTTAAAGTATCCATTTCCGTACATTCGAAGTGTTTTTGGTCATCCTGATGTTTTTTAATATCACAAAATGCATTTCTCATATTTTTTAAAAGGCACGTGCCTCTGAGAAGTAACAGTTATGTAGTCAAGTTTTATTCTATTTTAGAGAGTATTTCACCATTTCAAAGTCAAAGACTCATGTTTCACTCAGTTGTAACGTTATCAAAATGTGTTACAGGTTTGTAAATTAAACTAAACTTAATGTTAATTTTCATGATTCACTGAAACTAGGGTATGTCCCTTTAAGACTGAACAGTTTCTAAAATTCTCTTTTACCAAATATTGTTTCCTCCTGGCATAGTCCTGCTTGAGGTTTCGTTCAAGAACAATCTGCCCAGATGTCTGGTCAATTTCAAAAAAGCTATCTGCTGGGTACTGTCCCACATTGACATACTGTATCACACCCTGAAATTATAACACAGTGTTACTGTTAACATGATCATTCTGCCACCTGTCAAACAGTGTCATCTTTAATAGTCAGCTCTGAAATAGAGGATAATAATCAAGTTACTAGTTATTATAAAATTTATGTCCCGAGTGAAACAATTTTTACTTGTACCGGTAATATGCTTTAGTAACTTCACGACTTTTTTTCCTATAAAAGCTTTTATTTTCAATATTCAAACATGTACATGTATATTAAAATTATGAAACCAATTTACATACCATTGCTATAGCTTGGTATTTTATTCACATTCACAGATAACTTTTGAAAACCAAAGTTCTATTTATTGTTCTGTAATGAACTGTATTAAAATAACATTTTATCACAAATATAATAATAAAAACAAAGAAGTGTAAACTCGTTAAACTATGTGACATCACTGGATATGTCTGCCAAAGTTTGATTATCTTACATTTAGCACCGACAACGTCATTGGTTTATAAACCCCAAATTATCCAATAATATTGTGATTTTATGATTTTGATTTACTCGGTTATATAAATGAGTTCCCGCTGGGATAATAAAGTAAAATATGTTAATTAAGTACATTGAAACTCAAAATCAGACCCTTTGAAAACTGGAATTCCTAAAAAAAACCCAGAATTTTTTCACTGCACCTTTAGTAATATCAGTAGAGAACGTAACCTCTCTAACCAGATACCCCTTAAAGCCAGATGTTTTACTTGGTTTGATGAGTGTCCAGTTTAGAGGAATTTCACTGTATGTGTATCCTGCTGAACATACATATTATTTATTCAACAGATTTTTATATTTTTTATTCAACAGATACAACCACCATCTCTATGCACTTCATTGAATGATGATCACTACTTTGAAACATTTTAACGCCAATTAATGTTTAAACAATACCTTCAGATCTTGGTCAGATGCTCGTACTTTGAGGATGTCACTTCTGACAGCTAAGTTTTCACCGATACGAGTCTGATAGAATTCTGTGAACACAGGGAAAAACTCATCCCTCATCACTGTGATATAGGCATCAGTCGTTGCCCACTGCTTGGGAATGCCATTGTCTGTTGCATTGATGTTCATCTGGTTATACAATATTGTACATGTTAAATAATACATTTGAATACTATTTGAATCTAAAACATATAATAGTTAGTGATAATCCGAATATTTTATTTATGGAATACAGATCAAGATAGCTAAGGAGCCATCAACCATACCAACTGTATCACAGTACTCAGTCTCAAAGTAATAATATTAACTGAGTGCAAGTCTAGGAAAGGAATGTATGTTTAATAGAATAATTTAAGTGAATTAAAAGTTTGTTCTGTTTAACAACAACACAACTAGAATACATTGTTTTATTAACCATAAGCTATTGGATGTTAAATATTTGATAACTCTGACATATTGTCTTAAACAATGCTCGCTACATTTTTCCATTACCAGCAAGGAATTGTTAATATGCACTTCCCCAAAACAGGATGGCATGTAACATAGCCTTTAATATATCAGTCATGGAGTACAGGTGGAATAGGAAAAACTCCCACTAAGAGAATGGATCTACCAAAGGGGTTCAATCCAACAACCAAAGCACCTCAGGTAAGTGCTGTGCCAACTGAGCTAGATGTCACTCCAAACAGGAAACAAAGTCAAAATGCTGATATAAAATATTTTCATGATTTCCAAAGATTTCAACTAGGTTTATGTACTGTTTACACTGGATGTACAGCATGTCAGAATAAATCTTTACTTTAGTTAAATGCATTGCTCTTAATTTTTGGTGGGCCCATTGGGCTATTTCTCATTCCATCCAGTGCACCATGACTGATATATCAAAGGATATGGTATGTACCACCCTGTCTGTGGGATGGTGCATATATAAGATTCCTTTTGATTGAAAAGAGTAGCTCATGAAGTGGTGACAGTGGGTTTCCTCTCTCAATATCTGTATGGTCCTTAACCACATGTCTGTCACCATGTAACAGTAAATAAAATCCCTGCACATGCTGTAACTTCACCGTGGTGCAGGGGTGTAAAATTCTTTGAGAATGGCCAATACAGCACAAATACCCTTGTTTTCTTCAAGATACAATTTAAATTTTGAGTAAAAGTCAGTATTTTATCTATGATATTTGTATTTTTGGCACAGTTCTTTACACTGTTTTTATTTAAATCTTGAATTTGTATATTGATGTTGATCATCATAGTATTTGTTTACATTACCATAGTTTGACACCCAATAGCTGATGTATTTTTCATGCTGGTGTGTTGTTAAACATTCATTAATTCCGTAAATAAAATATGTTGAGTGTGTCATTAAATAAAACATTTCTTTCTTTTTTCTTCTTAATTTTTGGAATTTCTTGGGGAAAAAGTATGATACTATAATGTGACAAACCAGCAACACATTTAGACTAAGATTTAAAAAAAAGATTACCTTATAAAGAGTTTTCTTCATATCTGTCAATGACTTGGCTACTGTTACTGATCCTGTGTCTTGATTCAGACTAAACATGTCTACTGTTTCTGGTTCTCCCACTGCATAGAACTGAATGTGGTCCTAAAAACCAAACAAATAAGAAATCATCACTTAACTGGTAGTCATCTACATATTTACATTTTGCACAAATTCAATAGATTTAAAACCGATCTTTACCAAATGAAGAAATTACCAAAGCCCATTAAAATCATTGTACACCCATCTCAGCATATTCATGTTATAGTTTATTTAACAAACCCCAACGATGGTGCAAGCAGCATTTATTTGCATTAATAAAAGACAGGAAGGTCAACTGTCTCTCCCTTTCCCCCGGATTTTGAGCAAATTTTCAAATTCTGGCCAAAACATTAAGATATTCGAGCAAAATGTGCTAACCTGAGACATTAGATTAGTTTGGCAGTAATGCTTATATAAATAAATATTGTTATTCAGATTCAGGCCTGTTCATTTAATTCGGGCAAAAGTCAGCCTGCCTCCCTACAAAAATGGGAGCCCATGTGCCTATGATAAAAACTAATGCACACATAATGAGTTCAAGCCTGTTAGCTTAATAACAATAACAACAATATGTAACTTGATGTGGAGGATGAGGAATGTTGGCACTAAATATGTTGACCATGTAATTTAAAATAAAAACAACAACATGTTTTTGGTTTTTATTAAAAAAAAAGTTAATCTATTTGTCTCAATGTGTAAATTTCCAACAGCTGGGTCAGAAGGAAGTAAATAACTAACTCCATCTCATATTTTAATTAATTACCCTGGTTACATACAGAGAGTCAAGTACTTGACTACTTACATTTATATTTTTATCCGTAGCATTAATGGTGAACACATGTGTTCCAATACTGACTTCCTCATCAATGACAGCTCGGTACGGACTATCAATGAAGACTGGGCCATACTCATTCCGAGAAACATCAATCTCTACCGTCTCAGTTTCAAAGTCATCTGGATAGACACTGTCAAATGCTTTTAGCAATAGCTGTAAAATAACATGGATGTTTTCTTATATCAGAGATGCATGAGATTTTAGAAATGATAAATATTTAATATAAATAGATATGTCTATGTGGGTAGCATAATCTAATAATGCAAAATTTTAAAACAACATATTAATACTCTTTAGAAAAATACTTTCATAAAAACATGAAGTAATGAAATCAGTTAAAAATAAATCTCCAGATATGTGAAAATTAAGTTTTAACAATATCTGAACTGATCTGCTCTGAGGTATTTGATAATTAAAAATCCCAAAATATTTTATGAATAAAGGTAGTGACATGTTAGTACAATGTAATAACTCACTGTAAACTGTGATGTAGATTTAATTGTCAGCAGACTGGTCTGTAGAACGATCTGTGATCCACCTGTTGATGGATTTGGGTCAATATGGAAGAAATATGGTGCCAGATTTTCTCCCATCACTTCATAGACCATCTTTCCCTTTAATGAAATAAAGAATTTGAACATGATACACACATGCAATGGGAGTTGTTAGTTTTAATTTAACTTGATGGAAATACCATCTTCATACTCAACCTATGTTTAGCAAGGTAAATTCTGAAACAAATAACAGACTATAGTGTTTGTTTACTCTATGCATCTAGTTCATTTTACAGCACTGATTGATGTAGTTCTCATGTAATGTTTATGCACAAATTCTTTTGAAATGATTACCCAATGAAAGAGTGGTTTTGACTCAATACACAACCCTCATTATCAGTAAATGAAAATTGGACAAGTTACAACTATTATGATTTGTTATATTATTTGTAAAATACTGATATTGTAAAATGTTGGGAGATGATAGGAAATGAAATATTTATAATAAAAAATCATAATAAATAATATAACACATACAGTCAAATGTAATTATTTTTAGACTTTCTCAAATGACCAGAATACCTCTAGGTCAAGAAATGGAACCATGGCATAATTTTCATCCAAAAACTACTATGTTTACCATGACCCACCATGATTTAAAGCTGTTTGGTTCAAACCTTCAATGTGGATGTTTGACTCTATACAGGGGCATGAGCAGGAAATTTTATAGGTGAGATGATAACATCTCAGTACTTTCATATCCATTCACATGAATGTAAAAAATCAGCATATGAATTATTTTTCTGCCTTGAGCAGGGGGGGGGGGTGAGTTCGACCCCCAAAACCCACCCCCTGTGCATGTGCCTGCTATAATATATTTTAACAACTTACCCTCAAATCATCATCTACAGCAATAACTGACAATAGTGAAGTGTTCACTGCTGTGTTTTCTGAAATCTGCAGCCGGTATGGAGTATTCCTGAACTGTGGTTTAACCTTATTTCTTAAAACATTAATTGTGCAAGTTGCTGTAGCAGTCTGTGCGTTAGCTCTTTGATCACTGGCATGAACTTTCAACTAAAATGAGATAGTCGAAAACAAGATTTTACTATACCAATATGATATACTTGTAAGATTAATCTGCTGTAATTTTTAGTAAGTAATTTGTTAAAAAAGATTGTCAGCCCAACATGACTTTAAAGGTGCCAAACTTTAGTTTCAACTTGTGAAAATGGACACTGTGTTTAGTTAATCTACAGACGTGTAACACATTTGGATAACATTACAACAGAGTAAAAGAAGACTTTGTGATGTTAAAACCAGGAAATATCCTTTAAAAAATAGACCAGAACTCTAATCAATAACTGTTACTTCTCAGACATACATGCATTTTTAAACATATGAGAAACATATTTTGTGATATTAAAAACACCAGAATGACCAAAACCACTTCGAACGTGCAAAAATGGATAATCTAAACAATAAAATCTAAGTAAAGTAACATTTCGTCATCAAAAAAGGGCTCTAATATTTAAAAATATGCCTTAGTGTTTAACAACTAGGGTATGTCCCTTTAATCAGCAACCATTATAAGTCATGACACATTTAATCTACAGGATGTCATCACAGAGTTACTTGATTACCAGATTTGTTATATATATTTTCTCACTATTATGATAGCATATACCAGTTTATTAATTTTTATATCATCTTTCATATACACTATCCCACAGACAGAAACCCACTATAATTTTCTATTAATAGCAAAGGATCTTTTATATACATCATCCCACAGACAGGATAGCACATACCACAACCTATGACATACCAGTCGTGGTGCACTGGCTGGAATAAGAAATAGTCCAATGTGTCCACCAATGGGGATCGATCCCAAACCAAGCGAGTGCTTTACCACTCATTATTTAATAAATACAGTGCAACATAATATTTTTCGATCAAGAATCAATCATCCAAATGATAATAATATAAAATATGGAAAGCAGAAATAAACATGATCAATAGCTTTTTCTTCTAGCTGTACTCTTAAATAAAACAAAAGGTGACATATTTAACTATGTAAAATTGTAGGATTCCTGAAAGGTTTTGAAAATTTAAAACTAAAAATGATTTTTAATATTTACGTGCATAGACGTTAAATAAAACTAGGTTGTCAATGACAACTACTCACCAAATACTGTTCACTTGACTGAACATCCTTGGTAAGATGCTTCGTTACGGTGATGCTGCCAGTGTAGGAGTTGACTGCAAAGAACTTGAGACTGGTTGTTTGGAAACTATCATCAAGTGAGTACTTGATAATATCCTTTGAAAACAGAAAGTAGTAAATAATTGTAAAAAAAATATTTTGGGGGGGTGGGGGGTGGGTTGTTTAACGACGCACTCAACACATTATAATGACGGTTATATCGGCGTCGGACATATGGGCATGTCAAGAAAGAACCCCAGTGGTTAGTTGACGGGGATCGATCCTAGACCGACCGCGCATCAGGCGGGCACTGTACCACTGGGCTATGCTGCCCGCTAGTAAATAATTAAGGCACTAATGCAAATATGAAGTTGTAAACTTAGTGTAACTAAATTAACTTTTAAATAAATAATACGTAACTTTTCTATAGATTTTATTTAAAACAATATTTATTCAATAAACTGGATTGGCAAAGAGGTGGTAGGCATATCTATATCCCTGTCCACAATAATCTGATAATGTACTGTATACAATTAAACAAACAATTTACCATGTTTAGTTAATATGATGTGCCAATTGCTTTAATCTCCTGAGGACATATTCAAATGTGAAATAGAATAAATATACAGATTATTATACAAGCTTGTGTGTTGTACTGATTTTATGAAATGAATATCAGGATTATTGCATTACCCATGCTAGAGTGAGGGTAATACATAAATCCTGACATGAGTTTTGTAAAATAAGTACGATTCACATGCTACTGTAATAATTTCTTTAATATCCATATTATCCAAAATATTATTTTTAAGAATAATAAGCTAAGACCATGTCAACACATTTAGAACATAACTAAAAAGAGATGACGAAACAATGTAATTTTCAGACTTTAAACTGATGAAAGCCACGTGATATCATTATGACACACAAGAAAGAAAGGAATGTTTTATTTAACGACACACTTAACACATTTTATTTACAGTTATATGGCGTCAGACATATGGTTAAGGACCACACAGATATTGAGAGGAAACCCGCTGTTGCCACTTCATGGGCTACTCTTTCCGATTAGCAGCAAGGAATCTTTTATATGCACCATCCCACAGACAGGGTAGTACATACCACGACCTTTGATATACCAGTCGTGGTGCACTGGCTGGAACGAGAAATAGCTCAGACCGACCGCGCATCAAGCGAGCGCTTTACGACTGGGCTACGTCCCGCCCACCTAGTAGAATAGAATAGAATAATGTTTAACGATATGCCAAAATGCATCGGCTATTGGGTGTCAAACTATAGTAAGGACCACACAGATATTGAGAGGAAACCCGCTGTTGCCACTTCATGGGCTACTCTTTCCGATTAGCAGCAAGGAATCTTTTATATGCACCATCCCACAGACAGGATAGCACATACCACAGCCTTTGATATACCAGTCGTGGTGCACAGGCTGTGACGAGAAATAGCCCAATGGGCTATGACACACAAGAGTCATACTGATTATATTTCCCCAAATATCTTGAATTATGTGGATAATAACTTTGAATATAAAAGAAAAGAGCAATTTAAAAAATATATTTTAAAACAAGACATGAAATACCCCATCTGAATCTGTAGCAGTGGTGTTCAAAACTATGGTTCCAATTAGAGTGAGCTCCTCCACAGTGACCTCACACTTGGGCATGTTC
>JAECMU010102399.1:0-15913 GCA_016106625.1 Dracogyra subfuscus
CTATCGAACACGTCTGGGATGAAATCGGACGTCGCCTTCAGGCTCGCGGACAACCTCGGAATCCTCCAGGGGCTGGAGGCAGCATTGGTCCATGAATGGAACTCACTCCATCAGGCATTCTTTCAATGGCTTGTCAACTCAATGAGGAGATGTTGCACTGCCTGTTTGAATGCCCATGGTGGTCACACGCGATACTGACTTTGGCAATGCTACAGGTCGTCTCTTTGACATTTTTAACATGGACTCCCACCTTACTTTATGAAATGAAACAATAGCCAAAAAGGAATTCAATCAAAAATTTCCAACACCAATGTGTGCCGAATTGGTGTAGCTCCAAAATAAATGTTGAAATCTTCATTTCGTTTAGTTTTTTTAATATTTTATATCCAATTTAATGAAAACCTGCGTTTCTTTTGCGTTTTAGTATATCTATAATTATTGAATACTACATATCGTATCAAAAGGCTGTGTTATTAATGTAACATTACTAATATATACATCTTATTTACACTTTATATACAAGTATTTACAAACTTAATGTTTTGGTTTGGTTGTTAACGGACCAAAACTTGTTTGTCTTGGAACCCATGTATCAGCAGATCTGTCAAGGGCAAGGGAGTAGGATGTAGCTCAGTGGTACAGCGCTCGCTCGATGCGCGGTCAGTCTGGGATCGATCCCTGTCGGTGGGCCCATTGGGCTATTTTTTGTCACAGCCATGCACCACGACTGGTATATCAAAGGTCATGGTTTGTGGGATGGTGCATATAAAAGATCCCTTGCTGCTAATCGGAAAGAGTAGCCTATGAAGTGGCGACAGCAGGTTTCCTGTCTCAATATCTGTGTGGTCCTTAACCATATGTCTGACACCATGTAACCGTAAATAAAATGTGTTGAGAGCATCGTTAAATAAAACATTTCTTTCTTTCTGTCAGGGGCATCTCACAGTTCTACTCCAATATACAGGTCATTATATTGTGAAATTTCAATAGAAGGATTTGACACTAAAGCTTTAATTGACAGTATCTTTCTAATCTGTGAACAATTCCGTCAGCAACATCACATTTTGAAAAACAGTAAATTGAATCAAAATTTGGGTGTCAGGGCAACTTCGGTTAATAATCAACCTGTTGAATTGATCGGGTCACTGGATATATATTTTAGATTAGGAGATAATAACTTTGAAAACACATTTGTTGTAGCTAAGAATGTATCGAATCATGCAGTGTTCTTAGGATGGAATTTTATTCAATCAAATGTTTTGGTAATCGATTCAGAAAAAGGAGAGAAATATCATTATTCCTCTCTTGCCCAAATGGTAGGTTTTCCAAACAGTATGTGTGATCAAGGAAACTACCGTTAATTGCACCAAGACAAGAAATATTGATTAAAGCTCAGTTGATTCCATGTCATAAAAGTGATGTAGTGCCTGATGATTTTGAATGTGTGTTTGAACCAAATAAACTTTCAGAATGTCACAAGATCAAATTCAAAGGTTGAAAATGCTTGTACGTTGGTGCAAGTAATGAATGTGACTAATTTTCCCATTACAATTTTTGAACACACTCCATTGTGAACATTTTATGCAGCTATAAACCAGTTTGAACAAATAGCACGTATTAGTGTTTATGAAATTGTGTATACCGTCAAATCAAATGTATAGTCTAATAAGGTGGGTAAACCCTTGAGCATGGCCAAAGCAGATTCAATTTAGACAGTACAGAATTAACTTTTGGACAAAGGAATCAAGTTTTTTCAATGCTGAATGATTTTCATGATGTTATATCATCAGGTCCCAATGATCTTGGTTTTTTACTTCCATAATTAATCATAAAATTAACATAGGTAATTTGTTGCCTATTAAACAATCACTAAGATGAATTCCTGGCAATTTAAAAGAAGAAGCTGATAGGCAAACATCGGAAATGTAAAACAATGATATCATTGAGGCTAGTCATAGTCCTATTAAACAATCACTAAGATGAATTCCTGGCAATTTAAAAGAAGAAGCTGACAGGCAAACATCGGAAATGTAAAACAATGATATCATTGAGGCTAGTCATAGTCCTTGGTGGTCACCTATTTGTCTGGTTTGGAAAAAAGATGGTACACATCGAATCTGTGTGGATTTTCATTGTCTTAATAATCATTATTAATGTAACACATACATGTAATGATGTACATCCTTTGCCTAGAATCGACGAATGTATTGAGTCAAGCATGTTTAGTACACTTGATTTGGCTAAGGGTATTGGCAGGTTGGAGTAGATCCCCATGATAGATAGAAAACGGTATTCAGTAGTGTTAATGGTCTTTACCAAATGCACCAGCAACATTTCAACGGTTGATGGACCGAGTTGGAAGTGTTGTCTAGCTTATATTGATAATATTATTGTATTCAGTAAAAGTTTTCAACAACATTTGGATTTACTCAAACCGGTGTTACAATGTTTAAAAAAGGCTGGTCTGAAAGATAAATCTTCAAAATATCACTTGTTTAAACAGGAATTGATTTTTCTTGGGTACAAGGTGTCTAATAAAGGGATGGAGCCAGACCCGTACAATGTTGAGAAGGTGATAAATTACCCAGTTCTATCATCTGTGGAGGAAGTTTGCACATTTCCTGGATTTGTGTGTAATTGTTCAGAAATTGCAGCACCCTTACAGAGGCTTACACAAAAGGATGTCAAATTTATTTGGTCTGAAGAATGTCAAGCTTCAGTTAGAATGCTGAGAGACAACTTGGTTAATCCTCGTATATTAGCCTATTCTGCCTTTAGTAAACCTTTTGTATTGCATACAGATACTTCAAATGTGGATGATTTTGTGGGCTGTTTGTAATTTTCTATTTAACAACACACTCAACTCATTTTATTTACGGTTATATGGCATCAGACATATGGTTAAGAACCACACAGATATTAAGAGAAGAAACCCGCTGTCACCACTTCATGGTCTACTCTTTTCGATTAGCAGCAAGGGATCTTTTATGCACCATCCCACATACAGGATAGTACATACCACAGCTTGTTACACCAGCAGTAACGGGAGATACAGGGCTGGGGAATTGCACTCACTGCTGGCGAGTCATAATTTTGCATTCCGTGATGTTCATTTCCGAATTCGTAAACGTTTCAAACAACGTGTGGTGCCGTCTGCAATGCAAAATCGTTGCCATTTTAACTTTCCTAACATCGCGAAAACGAGGCCACGTTCCGAAATTCCTGTTTTTCTATGACTGAGCTTAATGTCTATTTATAGCATATTTTACCGCGCAGCATCATTGTGTCATTATGCGCATGTCGTCTGCTAGAGTCGTCTGCTTAATAAAATGTGGAAACATCTTCAAAATGTTTCAAAACCACCAGAGAAGAAACAGAAAACAAGTGATGAAATCAAAGAAAAAAAAAAACAATATGAGAAGGAAAGTCGCAATCATTCTTGGCACGAGAAATGGAGGAAGGATGAAAAGGTTTACCCAGAGAATGGCTGGCTTATGATCAGGCTCGAAATGTTATGCTTTGCACATTCTGCAAACAATATATGCTCCATCTAACCAGCAGAAGGGTTTGATCTTTGTTGTGGGGACCGATAGATTTAAATTAGAAGACATCAAGGCCTATGAGTTATCACCGACACACAGGCGAAAAAGAAGATACACAGAATACGCAAAGTCTTCTATTACCCCATCAACATCAGAGGAAGGGATAACTACATATTTAGTTCACCTGGATGGAGTCAGCGATACTGACAATAAAAAACAAACTGATGACGAAATGGAAAATTCAGAAATATAAACATGGACAACATTTGACATTTGATCTGTTCAAACTATTTCATTGTTTGGTGTATCCGAGACATTGTATTCTGATCAAAATTTTGAGACTGATTTATTCCAGAACGTGTGTAGACTATTAGGTATCAATAAAACGAGAACAACTCCTTAACATCCACAATCCGATGGAATGGTAGAAGACAAGACAAGACTGTTGAAAATGTTTGTTAATGACCATCATAATGACTTGGATCAATTCCTTTCCAAAGTGATGTTGGCAAACTGTTCAAGTATCCACTCCACCACACATTTTACACCTCATTATTTGATGTTCGGCAGAGAACTCCGGTTGCCAGTTGATATCATATTTGGTGGATCCACAGTAATCTACAGTAGATTATGTGATTAGTTTACAGAAAAGGTTGAGATAGCTTTTGAAAAGACCCAGGAGCATACCCCAAAAAGATAGACTTCATAACACTATTATATGTAATTTTCCGACAAATGACAGAACTGTGGACATACCAGATCACTCACCTGATGATGATACAGATTCCAGGAGAAATAGTTCATTCCCAACCTGTTAATAAAAATTGATTTGTAGATGATGATGATGATGATGAATGTCCAGATATTACATTAGGTAGGACTAGGGATGAAGGTGAAAATGGTCATAATGATCCTTAAAGTCTAGACTGTTTCGACCCTTTCTGTCAGTTTCCTCTGACTTTGTCTTCTGAGCTGTCCACACCATCGCCTACCTGTCTCAACTTCATCCACGGGTGCAGTCTCTGTGTATTTCCCTGCACCCACCTGGCATCCTCGTCCTCTGCCGCTAATAAAGCTGGTCTGACCCACAGCACTAACTAACGACCACCGGTAGTAGGGGTGCATAGTAGGTGGTTACAAGTGCCTCTTAACAATGCCAGGAGTAACTACTGAACACTCCCCGAAGTGGTCAGACTAATCCAGACTTTAACGTCATGGCAACGTCATTCAAATAGCATTACGTTAAAGTCTGGACTTTATTAAAGTCTAGACTTTTAAGTTTTATAAGCACAGGCCCTGCTGGTACATGGGTTCCAAGACAAACACAGTCTGGTTGGTTAACAACCAAACCAAAACATCTTTAAGCATTTGTACAAGTTTGTAAATACTTCTATATAAAGTGTATATAAGATGCATATACATTTGTATTAGCAATGTTACAATAGGGATTGCTGTATTCCCATATATACTATAAAAAATTAATAAATAAAGTAAGGTTATAAGACATTTACATGTATAATAGTTGAAGAACATTAAAACGATGTCAATGCTGAAGCCATTTCAATTTATTAGTTAACATCAAATTGACTGAAATAAACAAATACATTATTCAGTAAATGTGATCCATTATATTATTATTTGTGGAGAATAAAATCAATAATGCATTGTATACAATTTAATAAAACTTGATGCCAATTAATGTAACAGTAAAATATCACCCTCCATTGAGGGGATTCGAACCACGAACTCTCAGTGTGAGAGTCCAGTGCTCTACCAACTGAGCTAATAGGGAAACTCCCGCTAGCTACTGCCAGTAGGAGAACTTTATACCTACACTACTACATTAATACAAACTTTACTTCATGACAAACAATTATTGGTCTTTTACTGGTGAATAAAACTATTTATCCTATAACTTACCTATCATATCCATGTCATAAACCCATGTGATAATTTTAGTGTATTAATCCGATTAATAATGTATGCAAATTTGCAAGATCTCTATGTAATGTGTTGTTGTGGATGGGTCATTTGTTTACAAACCCAACAAGACCAGCATGTACATGTATACCTGAGTGTAACGTTTTCAAACCTTTAGTTAAAATATGTCATGTCAAAACTAATTTGTGATGATGTCATATTACCGATGGCATCAACTTTAGTACTGTGATTTACAAAATATTGAATTAAAATGTCTAAACTTTCTGAACTAATTTGTACATACAGTACTGATAATAGGCTTTGGCATACTTTATGGTTTATAACTTTTAATAACTTGTAATAAACTAATCGCAATCTAATAATGTTATTAAAAGCATGACTTCATGGCATTTGTATGGTGTCAAATTTAAATAAAGACTAACACCAGAAATATATACTGAACAAAAAAAGAAACTTCCAATTTGTGCATATAGTATTTGTTGTGTTAAACAATTCATTGTGTAATGAAATTATATAGGTATTAGCCTTGAGCTGTATTATCAGGATTCATGAATTTTATCGATTATTTTTGCACTGTTAATTGTTGACAACGTGAAATTCAATTAGCACGTGTATGCATGGTTATACATGTCCTGTGTAGTATTCGGTCAATTTGTTTTACTCGTCTTACTGACATTGTTGTCAAGTGCACGAAAACGCTTCAAAATTTGTAAAAAAAAAAGTGGTTTTTTTTACATTGTAGCATTTTTAGTACCGTATGCTAAGAATACCCAATAATTTACGCGAACGGGCGATTGAGATGCTTGATGCTGGCATGTCGATAGAAGACGTTGCAAGGCATGTTGGGAGTTCTAGTCGAGCGATATGAATGACAGGAAGCACCAACGACTTGCCACGTCATGAACATCCACGTGTTACAACACCACTACATGTATATCATGAACATGCATTTGCGCAATCGATTGCAAACTGCCACTGCTACTGCTGCTAACACATCTGGACTTCATAATAACGGCATCAGTGGGCAAACTGTTCATAAATCGTCTGCATGCACAACATCCTTACGTTGGATGCGTTTTAACGCAATGTCATTGTCTTAACTGGGTATGTGTACACACTCATTGGATATGGCGACGCTGGAATACCGTTCTTTTTTCTGATGAATCCAGATTTTCTTTACAACATGGTGATGGCAGGGTGCCAGTCTACTAGGAGGAACGAATGCTATGCTGACTGTTGTGTTCTTGAATGAGATCATTTCGGGGGTGGGCAGCCATTGCCTCATGGTTATCGTTCACCACTAGTCACCATTGGTGGCAATTTATATACTCTACGTTACTGCGATGACATTTTCACTCATCACATCATTCCTCTGTTTCATAACAACGCCGACATCTCGATTTTTCAGCATGATAATGCCACCTCTGATACAGCTAGTGACACTGTACATTTTCTTAGGACAACATTGATTTCATTAATGACTGTCCTGCTAAAAGTCCTGATCTTTCCCAGTTTCTGTTAACCTATGGCCATGAATTTTGCACCAAACGATGCATCATGGAACACTCTTTAAATGAATATATAACAATTATTCCTGCGGTTTGTTTTCATCAAGTTATATGTTCAAGCAAAGTTAGTGGAAGTTTCTTATTTTGTTCAGTATGTGTACATAAAATAGCCATGTAGAGTTTGACCTTAACAATAGTGATCAATAAAAGATTACTTGGCACCTTTTTAATTATTAATGACAAGCGATTAATCCCACCAATAACTGTGAGCTTGTACAAGTTGGGAACATTTTGATAGCTAACTGATAGTTAAATGAACTTAGTTTGTTGTTGTGACCAATTTTAAATTATTGGACTGTAGGATGTTAATGTACACATTTTATTTCAGTGTTTTGACCAATACTACCGGTACATTATATATACATTAAAAAGTTACAGCTCATTCAAAATTTCAAAAAATGATTGCCAAAGGCTTTGACAAGACAAAACTACACATTAGCAGGTACTGTAAATCAGGAAATGTTAGCGAGTATAAAATATTATTGAATTTAGACAATCTATACAAACACTAATATTTCATGATGCTAAATTTAAAGAGACCTATAAGAGACTGCTCTGAAAACATTGTTTTATTGGTGATTAACTGAATACACAACCCTGTTTTCATACTATTGGCAATAACAATAGTTGGTCATAGCATGCATATTACTGCAATTTTCTACTAAATTTAATTGTTTAATTAATTGTATTGTCTGTAAACTGCATAACTTAAGCTTATTTTGTTAGTCTAATTATGCCAACCTCACTAAAGTTTTTTTATTGCTAATATGTCACTTATTTAGATTACGCTAAATTTTAAGGTTGCCAATGTTTTATGATTTACAGTACTTTTTTTAAATTTTAAATTTTACTCTATCAAACTTAAGTGGCAGAAAAAAACTGTAGTTAAAAATTAATTAAATTGTGAAACGAAGCATCAAGTACTTACATATTAGGCATTTGTGAATCTGTATCTTTTATAACAATTTCAGATGTACCACTAAAGAACAGTAAGGATTTCTCTACAACTCAGTGCTTTAAATGGAGATATACGCCATCACTCGGACTTAGCAGTGATGTTCCAGATGAAGTGCCTAAGTTTGAAGGTGTGGATCAAAGGTTTTTTTCTTCTTTAAAAATGTATCCATCAGATATAGTAAACAACTTCATAATCAATAAAGACCATTTCTTGAAGATGAATAAAAACATTCAGTAATTATTTTCATTAATGCAATATCAAAGAGAAAATGTTATATATCTCATGATGGCAAACATTCAGTGTATAGGTCGACCATCAGTAAAGAACCTGCCATAATTTCAATTCAATCTATCGATCCAAGACCAATCCCCATCAGTGGACCCATTGGGCTGTTCTTTGTTTTAGGCTTTAGGAGTGGGATGTAGCTTAGTGGTAAAGTGTTTGCTTGATGTGTGGTCGTTCTTGAATCGATCCCCATCATGTATATGTAAAAATTGCCAAATATTTGACATCCAATAACCGATGATTAATAAATCAATGTGCTCTAGAACATAAAGAAAGATTTATCAAAACCAAAAGATTTTGTTGTTGTTGTTGTCTTTAACTGTTTTAAGTGGGTGTCTAATGTAGTAAGGACAGCACGTTTTTTTTAACAAGGAAGAACTTTAAAAATTATAATAAAAATGTTTTTTTTTAAATTAAGACTTATGATATGGGGACAGAAAAATGGAGAGGAAGGATAAATATGATGAAAGAATAGTTTCTATCCAAATGATGGGCGTTTGAAAGGTGTAAGATACGTATACTAGAACTTGTGTTATTTGTAAGTACAATGGGTTTGAAAACAATAACAAGAGGAATAGAGAAATAACGCCTTTAAATGACTAAAGTTGTAAATTAGACCATTTACTTGTGAACTGGTCTACTTTTTCTGACAGTATGAATCTTTCAATATTTATATTTACAGCTTCAATAAAATTTACAAAAATGATTTGTATATTTACAACTTTAAATGTACCGTTTCACTATTAAAATTAAATGATTTAATAAAATACTAAAGTGTACGTGGACCTTCAAGTAGTATAACACATATATCTAAATTCAAGGTAGTACCTGTTTTGATGTCAAACCAATTTTTAAAGTTTACCCACAACTGTCTTGTGTAATAACAAGTTAAGAATAAATGTTCTTGAAGTGACAGCAGTGGGTTTTGTCTCATTTGTATGGTCCCTTAACCATATGTCTTTGATGTAAAGATGCTCTTGTGGTTGTGGTTGGTGTTGTTTTTATTATTATTGTTGACAAAAGTAAGTTACAAGAAGGTGTTTTGATATTATGATTACAAACTTCCCACAGTTGTATTATTTACTCTATTGTAACTGGACAAAGTCACTGAAAAACTGAATGTTCTCTTTCAATAAACCTCTGAAAAATAACATCATTACATCAGATTGGATGTCATTACGTAAAAGACATTAGAAAGTGATTTATGTGTATTTTAACAAAATATGGTGTGTTTTAGGTGTATTTGCAGGAATTTTAGCATGGGGGCTAGACTGGCAAGTAAAGTCAATAGGGGGTTCATACATGCTCCCCTGGAAAATGTATTAAAAAAATTAATTTTAATTATACAAGAACTGTTTGTCATTGTTTTGTGAGTTCATAGATGTGTAACTGTCACAAATTGTATAATATTACACAATGTAGCAAAGCGATTTTATATTAAAAACCTTAGAAAATGAGTAAGATATCATTATGTAAAACAGGTAAAGGGGAAAATGTTAGAAACTGACTTATGAATTATGTGTATTTCTAAGTAAATAGGTTGTGTTTGTAATTATAAAAAAACCTTTTGTGATTTTGTTGTGAATTTATCGATGTATGTCACAAATTTAGTGTAAACTTACTTTGTTATTCTGTACAATTTTATAAAATTTGTGACCATTTATACATCAATAAATTCAAAAATAAATGACAAACAATTCTTATGTAAGTGTATGTGATTTGAACTGAAGTAGACTAAACATTATATTGTAATTGTCATATTTTTCTAATACTTTCTCAAGAACAATTAGGTAGAACACATCACATTAAAAGTGATATTTATTTATAATGATTCATAAAAGCCGCAGTTGCCAAGGAAGCATACAATCAATGCTAAAACCTAACCCATCAAAAACATGTCATGTCATAGGGTTTTATGTGCACATTCAGAACAACCTGTTGTAGCACACGCCTGTTTTGGGTGCAGGGGCTGACCTCGGCTAGCTTTTCCGTCCAGGACAGAAAAGGTGGAGGTGGGAGAGGAGGGACCGCCTACACTGGCAGGTGCGAGGGAGCACCAGCAGCCCAATAGAGTTTGTAGCAGGCAGGGGCCATCAAAGACTTTCCTGGCATTGTTATAAAGCAAAGCATTCAAAGGGAGATAACTGAGAAATTATCCCCATTTCTTTTAAATTTCAATACTATTAATTGATGACTTTCCTATTTGGTATGGCTTTTCACTATGTGAATCTTTAGCTGCACACCCTTTGTCTCGCAAATGGCCCCAAAGGCAAGATCAAAGTAATTTTAAATTATTCAAATTGATTTTAACTTATGAAGGCTTGCTTTCATATTTGGTAAAGTGCTCAGCAAGCAACTCTTTGTATAAATAAATCTGTGGAATTTTTAGTCTTAGTACATACATTTTTTTCATGTTTCTTCAACCAAAATATATTTTATGACCAAAATTTAAATAATTTAACAATACATTTGTTATAATCATCCAAAATGTATTTTTGGTTTTGCAGACAATCTTGGAAAACTTCCTATATTAAGAACCTGCTCAAGACCTATTCGTATTGGATTGTCACGAAGACAAAGGACAGGAAGATTGCATTCTATTCCTGGAAACAAATAATGGACCTATATTAGTACAACAAACCTTAAAGTTGGACAATTATTGTTTATTAACATTTCAGGGATTTATCCAGGTATTGTTTGATACCAAACATCAGCCTCTTCCCAAAAGCAAATGTCACTGAAAACTCTTAATTTCTTGGCTATAAATTCCCAGTTTGGTTAATAAATAATTTGGTAATTATGCCTATTCAGAAACAACAATTGGCAGCAGTTGTGATAACGCAACATGATTTTATAAAATGTGATCAACACATAATCTACTCTTGCTGTTGTGGCAGGCCTTTGCACACAATATCGAAGATTTAGACAAATTTTTCTTCTATCCCGAGAAATCACAATTTTTAAAGCATAAACAACACTATCAGTATATCTACCATATAAGTACATTGTTTGAGCCCAATGGCCAGTGGAGACAAACAATTAAATCAACACCCTACTACTGGGTACATGCACTACTGACCACACCAGTTGTATAAAACAAAAACTATAAGTCAAATCTTTCGATTTTCTTCAATTTACTAATGAATATTTGCCCACTAGTAATTTATGTCCCATTCCTGTCATAGACATTTACCTCTAATAACTGGCACCCAAAGAGCTGTTACTGTCATTTACACTGTACCCTTTCCATATACCCAATTCCGTGTACAGGTATTCAGCGTGCTGAAAAAAGTTTATCCTTAAGTGATTTTTCCATACACACATTTTTCAGCATAGTGATGTCAACATGAAACATTTACTTTGGGCTTAAAATACACTTCAACAATATAAACATTAGTATAGTAATCTGTTTGGAAAAACACTGAAATGCACAATAAAATATGCATGGAATCGCATTAATGGAAAGTGTGCCTATAACACAGTGTAGGAATAATAATGCAAATAGTGATAAGTCTTTTTATGGTTGTACAACACCATTTATGTTTACTAACCTTTAAAAGTTGTCCCCCTCCCCGATCATTACATAATTAAAATTGCAAGACTTGCAAGAAATTATTTTTCAAGTGTATTATATGATGAAAATTAATAACACAACTTTAACAACAATGCACCTACATAAACAAAATTGGTTCCTATTTTATTTCTCACTTTATTACTCATTTGTGTAAAACTATAAGCCTTTTCACATCTTATTAATATTACATTTTTACACTAGATTGATAATTATTTTTTTAATAAATGTATATGTTGGGGTTTGGCATGTCAGCAACACTGTTACATATAAGTACATGTAATTGCCACTATTGTATTGTTAAACGTCATTAACAGTTATTTAAAGTTAAAATTTTAAATTGGTATGTGTGGCTGCCTCATCTGCATGTACTGAATTAAAAACTTTAAAATGTTTTCATGTCATTCTAAGTGAATAGGTAAAACTTTTAACATTGATGTGGGGGTTTAATCAAAGAAATTTAAGAACGTTTGTATTCATTATATAACTAAAAATTGGGACAATAAGAGTATATTTTGTTTTATTATTTATTTACTTAAGAACAATGTATAAAAACTAAATGAATATAATTATATACTTTAAATAAAAACAGATGTATAAATTCAATGGCCCAAAAAATTCTCCATTTATGACTAATAGTAATATCATACTAATTTTTCCAATCCCATCAGCCATGGGAGCTTGGTGAAACATCCTGGATAAATCCCTGCATTTGTAAAATAACTGCAAATTATTTATTGTGTAAATTGCCCATTTCAATATCAACATAGCATCTTATTTTTAATTCATATGCAACTATATTTGATTTTATAATAGTGTTAAATGTGTTCAATTCTTGTTCAGTTCTTATTGTTCTAGGGCTCATCATAGCACACATCTGTGATATTGTAAAAAAGTTGCTATTTACAAATTATTATTTTTCTTCTAAATACAGTGTATTTGAATTTTGTTATATTTTTCTAATTCAACATGTACCATAGTTAAAATTGAGTCCTTACATAATATGCTAACAAAATATTTTTAGTTACTGTGTAATCGTTTTTAAGAGTTTAAGTTGTGTTTCATTTTCTCTAAATAAATAATAATTAAAGTTGTGTATGTTACATTTTCACGATTGTTTGATATTATTTTTAACATTAACAAAAAACAGAAAGTGACAAAACCTAAGTTAATGGCAAAAAAGGTATTTCTCACACTATCTCAAGTGAATTTCAATATACATTTTACATTTTTGTTTATGCATACATGCATACAAGGACTTATGGCAAGGAAAAGAATGTGTGATGTGTCATTAAAATTATCATATGCACATGAAAGAAATGACACATACAGCATTATATGCATCCCACAAAGCATATGTTTTGTAACAATGCACCCACTAAGAAGATATTAAATGAATACTTTTGGTTTTAACTGATAAAACAGGTACCGGTGACATGCCCATCAGGAGTTTGATGGACAACCATATCTATATTTATGAATATGTTACGGGTATGATTCAATTTTAATTATAATTATATGAAATTTTGGCAAGAAGATGGATGAACAGTTAGTTTTGGACCAACCGCCAACCCAAGTTGTTCCTACATGTGGTTTGATGGTCCGGTATGCATCTGTATGCAAGATATGATCTGTGCACACAATAATTTTCTGTTATATGTGCGGTAAACTGTGGAAAGTAGATCACAGTGACCTAGAAATAGTACATGACACACCTCTATCTCAAGTTTGATAGTCCTGTATGCAAGATATGGTCTGGACAAGGATTTACTGTTATGTGCAGTAGACTGAAAAGTAGGTCACAGTGACCTAGTAATAGAATGCAACACACTGTCATCCAAGTTGTCCCAGACTGACATATCTATTATACAGGTACATGTACCAGTAACACATGTAATAAAATGGTAATAAAATAATACATGTAGTGCAATTCATTAATTTTAAAAAGAAAACCAGCATATATACAATACAGTAGATGCATTCATGGTAAGTTACAACAAACTTAAATGTTATTGTATTGTAAAAAGTAATGATTACAGGTAGTATGTGTTTTATGGTTTTACCCCTTTATGATTGTTATACATGTATACATGTATACACAACATATGTAAACAAATGGAAAGCACTAAATAGTGATTTTGTGTACATTTTTAATATAAACAATCAAAAGAAAGTATACTATTGAAATGTTTTTATTTTATGACTATAAATGCATACATCAATTATGGAGTGTCACCCTATATACGTTTGTGTAAATGTCAATAAATGTCAAAGTTATCAAATTCTAAAGTATGTGATCTGAAAAACATCACATACTTTGATTGCATTGAAAATGTAAGATATTAAATGATAAATGTTATATATACGGAACAAAAAAAGAAACTTCCGATTTGTACATATAGTATTTGTTGTGTTAAAGAATTCATTGTCTAAATGAAATTATATAGGTAGTATTAGACTTGAGCTGTATTATCAAAATTCATAAATTTTATCTTTTATTTTTGCACTGTTAATCGTCAACAACGTGAAATTCAATTTGCACGTGCATGCATGGTTCGACATGTCCCGTGTAGTATTCAATCAATTTGTTTTACTTGTTTTACTGACATTGTTATCAAGTGAACGAAAATGCTTCAAAATTTGTAAACAAATTAAAGTTTTATTTTACATTGTAGCATTTTTAGTATGTCAAAAATACCCAATAATTTACGTGAATGGGCGATTGGCATGCTTGATGCTGGCATGTCAACAGAAGTCGTTGCAAGGCATGTTGGGAGTTCTAGTTGAGTGAGATTTCGAACGACAGGAAGCACCAACGACTTGCCACGTCAAGATCGCTATATCGTGAACATGCATTTGCGCAATCGGTTCCAAACTGCCACTGCTACTGCTGCTAACACACCTGAGCTTCATAATAACTGAATCAGTGGGCAAACTGTTTGTAATCGTCTGCAGGAGAACGTTTTACAGGCATGACGTCCTTATGTCGGATGCGTTTTAATGCAAAGTCATCGTCTAAATCGTCTTAATTGGGCATGTGTACACACTCGTTGGATACGGTGATGCTGGAATACCGTTATTTTTTCGGGTGAATCCCGATTTTCCTTTAGAACGTGGTGATGGCAGGGTGCACGTCTAACATAGGAGAAATGAACGCTATGCTGACTGTTGTGTTCTTGAATGAGATTGTTTCGGGGGTGGAGTTCTGTCATGGTCTGGGCAGCCATTGCCCATGGTTACCCTTCACCACTAGTCGTCATTAATGGTAATTTAAATGCTCAACGTTACTGCGATTACACTCGCTCATCACGTCATTCTTGTGTTCCATAACAACGCCAACATCTTGATTTTTCAGCATGATAATGTTTGCTTGCTTAAGTCCTAAATCCTAAGATTTTTACGTACACATTCAGAACAAGCTGTTGTAGCGTATGCCTGTCTCAGTCGCAGGGACCGGCCTTGGCCGGATCCGTCCGTCTGTGACAGGTGCTTGCTTAATGATTTGTCATGCTTATATACCACGAAGGCTTGTCGCGATTGGCGATGTCACACACCACGTACTTAGAGTAGTGGCCTTTGATCTTGCCGGCTGCTAATTTCCAGTCATCATGGGTGGTGACAGGACGCGTCTTGGCTGGTTGGTCACCCTGGGGGGGAGGGGGGGTCACGGCCTTCCGCTTGGCAGCAGCTACGTCAATCTTTGTCGCAGAGTCCCCCCTGGGGGGGGGGTCTCGATGCAGATGAACGACGAGTTGACACAGTTGTCACTGGCCGCGGTGCAATCAGCTGCTCCACTTGCTGCGACTGAACAGTAGGATCAGTTGGGTGACGAATCACCTCCAGTCGATCCTTCCGGTTGATCTGTGGTAGGGGCGGTGACGCAGACGGGACCGCCGCTGGAAGTTGAGCTGCCAGTTTTGTTCCCGCCTGTGCCTCGCCTGGCGCACGTTTCCTCTTGTTGCCTTTCCCTCCTCTTCAGGTCTTCTGTATTGGGTCGCCATACACAAGTACGCAACCCGAAACTCCAACAAAGATCCAAACGATCGTA
>JAECMU010102399.1:30502-41813 GCA_016106625.1 Dracogyra subfuscus
CATACCTACTGTGTGGTCATCTTTTAACAATGAGGACAATTTCCCAATAATTAGCTCTGTCGACACCGGCGTGCGATCATACCTATTGTGTGGTCATCTTTTAACAATGAGGACAATTTCCCAGTAATTAGCTCTATCTAAACTGGCGTGCGATCATACCTACTGTATGGTCATCTTTTAACAATGAGGACAATTTCCCAGTCATTAGCTCTGTCTACACCGGCGTACGATCATACCTACTGTGTGGTCATCTTTTAACAATGAGGACAATTTCCCAGTGATTAGGATGCATTAAGACCAAAATGTCCAAACTATGGTATCTATTAAGAATCAGATGTTTTTGGAACAATCATTCTCTGCTGTCAGCATGTTGACATACTAACAGACTGCTGCTTGATGCTACCTTGATGCTATGTCACAGGTCAAATCAACTGAGCAGTGGGTTTTCCCAAGCATTTAACTCACTTTATTAATAACTGGGATAGTATTTTTGTTTTTTACTTTTCATACTGTAATGTTTATGTATTTGTTTGATATACTGTGTATTAATAATGTGCCATGATTGTGGACCTTTAACTCGAGTGAATTTATCCAGACTTGCTACATACAACAAGACAATTTAATTTAAACTAATTAGAAACTTGGTATGCTAACAGTTTATAACCATATTTAACACTTGGTAATATTTAGTTGTTCAGTGGTTGACACAAACAATGTTTTCCCAAGAATTTACCTGTATTGTTACACTGAATAAATTTATGAAGCAAGGAAATTCCATACCTGCTGATGTCATCTGTGCTGCCATGGTGCTGACGGTCTGAATCAGCATTTCCTCGTAGGTACTGTGGCTTACTGGCTTCCAATAACTCCACAGCACTGCGTCTTCTGTGAGCTGCACAAAGAACGGACAGGGAACAATTATCACATGCCATTTACTCATCAGTTACAGAGGATAACAGCAGGAGACACCCATAGACAGCAGTACACACTGGCATTGTGCCTTCACTTGCTGCACCTGCACTTAAAGCTAATAAACTATGTAATAATGCATCAGTCAGTTTTTCTAGCAAGAATGTAATCAAATTTCTCAATCAATGAAGCCAGATTTTCTTAACTATTTTGTGCAGTGCCAACCAGAATGGCCTTTTTATTGATGCACATAATTAGAAGAAAGAAAAATTATTACGGCCAAGCTTCTTTGCAGCTCACATTATCTATCTGGTGCATCCAGTGCTGCAGATTCCAGGCAATTTGTGTTCTAACAGCATTGGTTTGCTAAGGCGATAGCTCGGTTTAGCAACTGAGCACATTCCAGCCAATCACTTTCTAGCAACTGGAAGCATTTTTTTTTACTAAACAAACAAAATGAATATTCAAATCGAGGTGAAGTTTGCAACTAAAATAGAGATAATAAGTTTTATTTTTACATTTAACATAATGCAAGTACTAAATAATAGATAAGAATACGTCATCAGTCTAATATTTTAACCTTGACTTTGATACACTGTCAACAGCTATAATATCAGAAATAAAGTATTCCTTTATACAGTTGGTATTCTTATATTCTTAATATGAACAAAATTAATTTAAAACCTATATGATATTATACTGTGCCAGTATCATGTTTAAGATACTAATACATTTCTGATAATACAATGTTAATTATATTTGAGAAAGGGGTGATAGCATTGTTCTGAATATTTTGCAAATACATCATGCACACTAAAGAAAACTACATGGGTGACCATTAGAAATAATTTATTTTAAAATCTGTAAAAAACATGTAACAAGTGAAAGTGAGTTGGACAGATTTTTAAACAATAATTGGTTATTATATATCCTTAAAAATCAGGTTTAAAATGAAGTAAAATGACCTTTCTAACAAAACTAAGTTATAGCACTTGCACTTACAGTTAATTCAGAAGTGATTAATTTCAGGTTCACTTACATACAACAGAGCTATCAGTTTTTATCATGCTTATTTCATTGGATGGTATGGCTGTGGTGTCTGGGTCATCACCTTTGAGCAGCCAATCATATGTCTTTAAATCAATAACATGTGTAATATTACCATGTGGGATCATAAATGTATTTAACAATGAATAGTGTTATCACCAAAGGGTGTGTAAGAAATAGACAGAACCACATACATAGGCCAGATGTTTTGCCCTGTTATTTATTGAATGAGTTTATAGTGCACAAGAATATTATTCCATAACACCACTATAAATCTTTAGCACTATAAATGAGTGCAATAAATAACATTACAAAACAACTGATATGTGGTTCAGTATGTATTACATTATTATTAAAAAATTTAATCCAATAACAAACTTTCTTTGTCTGAAAAGGTGGTTGATTTGTATAGAATTGACAGAATACTGAGCTTCCTGGCTAGGAATATGACATCAGTTGGGTGAACATGTACTACGGTATGCATGCAAGATTTTGTATTACACATTTATTCAATAAAAAATGTTTTTATTGTATGGTCAGAATTTTATTTATTACTATAATAAGATTAAATGGGTGTGTAATAAAAATCAGATCTTGTTGAAAATGAGAACAGTTAATATTCTAAAACCCCGAAAAGTCAAACGAGAAGTACTATAAATGGAGACATCAAAATGCTGAACACTGGAAACTGTACAACTGCATTAAAAGCTACTTTGGTTAAGAAGACTTCTAATATCAAACTCAAAATGAAGAAATCTTTTCTAAGTTGTAATAGGTTTAACAACAAAAAATATGATTAAGTATGGAGATTATTACATTCCAACTAAAAAATGTAAACGATTTTTGGAAAGATTTATTACAAAGCTGGCTTACCATTCAGCAAAAAGAAATGCTCGATAATAATGAAAGAAAGAAAGATATGTTTTATTTAATGATGCACTCAACACATTTTATTTACGGTTATATGGCATCAGACATATAGTTAAGAACCACACAGATTTTTAGAGGAAACCTGCTGTCGCCACTTCATGAGCTAATCTTTCCGATTAGCAGCAAGGGATCTTTTATTTGCACTTCCCATAGGCAGAATAGCACAAACCATGGCCTTTGTTGAACCAGTTATGGATCACTGGTCAGTGTAAGTGGTTTACACCTACCCAATGAGCCTTGGAGTCGGTATCTGGATTACAAATCCCATGCCTTCGACTGGGATCTAAACCCAGTACTTACCAGCCTGTAGACCGATGGCCTAACCACAATGCCACCAAGGCATTTCTTGTGTACATCGGAAAGAGTAGCCCATAAAGTGGCGACAGCAGGTTTCCTCTCAAAATCTGTGTGGTCCTTAACCATATGTCTGATGCCATATAACTGTAAATAAAATGTGTTGAGTGTGTCATTAAATAAAGCATTTCTTTCTATCACTCTTGAGTGTATAGCTTTAATTATATATTGTATATGTATATACAATAATACGACCTTGCTTATGTCTCTAGGGACAAGTAACAAAAATAAAAATAAAATATAAATTCCAAAATTGACATGCATGGTCACTTGTTATAAATTACTTTTTAAAATGTATTGGTATATGTCACATACAGATATTATATGTAATGGACTAATTGTTGGTTTTTTTTGTTTTTTTTTGTTGGTTTGTTTAACGACGGTTAAATTTTAATTACGGTTATATCGGCGTCGGACATATGGTTATGTCGAGAAAAATACCCAGTGGTCAGCTGATGGGGATCGATCCTAGACCGACCGCGCATCAGGCGGGCACTCTACCACTGGGCCATGCTGCCCGCTTGGACTAATTGATGCCAGTACTGTAAAAGAATAAACTTTTGACATACACAAAACTGGAATAGGAAGCCAGGGGGATGTGTGTGTGTGTGTGTGTGTGTGTGTGTGTGAGAGAGAGAGAGGTGTGTATATGTGTGTGTGTGTTCCCCTCCCCCCTTTTGGCACCTTCTAATGCCGTGCACAAGTAGCTTACAAGTATCTCATTACAGTAAACTTGCTATTTTTGGAAACAAAATTGCCTAAGACATGTACATGAAAATCTGCAGACATGCACCTCTAGGTATAAGATAACTGTATGTAACATCAAAGGGTCAGAGTGCCCTACAAATCTGAGGGGTATTAGTTACCTGGTGACAGCTAAACACAGTATCATATGCCAACAACCACCTGCTGAATGTACATGTCTGTGTTGCTATGAAACCTGAAACTCATATCCAGATAAAGATGAAGTGTGGGTGTCTACTCTGGATAGGAGTCCATGCAGTCACCATACCCAGGGCAGACATGTCTGAACCTTATTTGGATATAGACCTATTAAAGAGTTTCTATCCATCCATTGAAATGTTTGTTTGGTAGCAACTCAGTACATATCTAACTACAACTGTTTTGTGTCTAACATTTATTGTAGCACTTGCATGCCTCACATTTGACAAATTTAAAGAGTTTCTATCCATCCATTGAAATGTTTGTTTGGTAGCACCTCAGTACATATCTAACTACAACTGTTTTGTGTCTAACATTTATTGTAGCACTTGCATGCGTCACACTTGACAAATTTAAAGAGTTTCTATCCATCCATTCCAATGTTTGTTTGGTAGCACCTCAGTACATATCTAACTACGACTGTTTTGTGTCTAACAGTTATTGTAGCACTTGCATGCCTCACATTTATTGTAGCACTTGCATGCCTCACATTTGACAAATTTAAAAGACAAGGCTATTTAGCCTAGACCAATGGAGATTTGTTTTGGGCATTATGTCCATAAAGCAGGATAATAATGAACAATGGTTGAGACAACAACAGTGATGGACAAGTTATGTGCAGCTGCAGCTGCTGCCAAGCTCACCACTAAAAGTGTTGCAGTCAATACAGAACCTGGCATTCTGATTAAGTAAAACAAATAAAATTGTCTGACATTGAGAAGGCTCAAAAACAGGTGCAAAAACATGTGCAAAAAGCAGCACAAAAAGAAAAAGTTACTCACAAGCACAAGCAAACTGAAACCAAAGTGTCCTTGGATTTTAAAAAGCAACCAAATAGGTCAAGCAGTAGTCTCCCTAAGATATGCAATAACAAAAAGACATCTGCAGAAGTACTTTCAGAAAAAAATTGAACTATGTTCAGTCCTGATCAGCAATATGTATAAAAGTTTGGCTCATATCAGTCATGACAATATGCATATTTCATCTTCATATCATTGCTGATCACAAAGACCACCAGCAAAGCAAAAGATAAAACCCATACTTCCTCCTGACAGAAAATAAAGTTATCCTGTGGAACTGTCGTGGGCTTAAGCCCAATTTTGATTTTGTAAATGAAAACATTCCCCAGCTGTGGCTGTTAAAGTCATGGCTCATAAGACTCTATGTTCAGTTTATTTACCCCCTCGACACAATTATAATGTTTACCCTAGGGACTTTTAAGATCTTCTTGATCAACTCCCTACTCCCTTTGTTATCATAGGAGATTTTAATGCTCACCACACTTTGTGGGGATGCAATGACATAAATAATAGAGGTAAACAATTAGAAGACTTAATCCTAAAATAGGACTTGATACTATTTAATGATAAAAGTCATCCTGCAAGTGGTTGTTTCACATCCATTGATTTATTACCCTTTGTAGTCCATCATTTTGTCTTGATTTTTACTGGAAAGTTTGTCCAGACCCTTGTGGCAGTGACCACTTTCCAATTCTTTTGGAGAATGATGGATCTCCATCATTTAAAAGGGCTCAGTTGACAAAGACAAATTAGAATCAATTTCGACATCTATGTAGAACTCGACTGCAACAATCTGCCATTACTGTTTTTGTTAGTATTATTCCTATATGACTTCAGCAGTACCGGTACTGAAGCATTTCAATAAACCATGGTTTAATGAAAGTTGCAAAGATACAATCAAAGAGCAAAACAGGATCCTGGAGAGGTTCAAACACGAACCTAACAGGGATAACCTGAATACTTATCACATTGCTCGAGCAAAAGCTTGTAAAGCATCCTTATAGTCAGTACATCTATCCAAAATAAAGTTGAAAAACAACCTGTTAACTTTTCATCTGAAAAAGGCACTTGGAGGATGCTAACAATATCTGAATTGCTGGTGACTTTCCTTCCGATTGGAGAAAAGCAATTGTCATTTCTATTCAGCAAAAACCAACACAGCAAGATTGGCAAAAATCCAAAATGCCAGCTTCCGTTTGGTAACAGGTGGGTTAAAAACAACCCCAATCTCTGCCATGGAAAAAACTACGAGAAAGGTGGGAAGAAAAACTACTCAGACAATGCGAAAAACTCAAGAGAATGCAATCTCATCCACTGCATACAAGTCTGAGAGATCCTATCAAGAACAGACTCAAGAGACAGAGCATAAATCACATCTCCAAAAATACTTCAAAGACAACATGCAGAATGCTTACATCACTAGACCAACAGGGTGAACCACTCCAGGACTATAAATGAAGACTGGGAAACTAAAGATTTTACCACCATCACAGACCTGCCAGATGTTGGTAACAAGGAGGAACACACAAAGGCAGAACTCAAAGCCCTTACACTCAAGGTGTTAGACAGAATTACCACAGAGATTCTTGGACCCAAGTCTATACAGATGGCTATGCTGAAAATGCTGTCAAAAATGGAGGAGGGAGTATCTTAATCAGATATGTTAATGGAAGCTTCACATTGAAGTCCATTGCAACTGGATATCTCTCTACCAACTTCAGAGCTGAGGCATGTGCACTACTTGAAGCAGCTAAAGTACTAAACTTACAAGACAAACTGTCTCCCAACACCGTTTTCCTTACAGACTGCAGATCTCTACTACATAGCCTCTAGACAGATTGTGGCGAACATATGCTGTTGAATATCAGGAGAGAACTTCAAGATGTGTCAAAAAGAACAAACATAATCCTTCAATGGATACCATCCCACTGTGGCGTGCCAGGCAATGAAGATCAGACAGGCTCTCAAAATCAGGAAGCAAACTTCAGCAGCTATCTCAACCCACATCATACTCGGAGGTGAAAAACATTATAAAGAACTGTTTTAACACCAACTGAAAAAGAGGATAATCTTGAGTCACTGGACAGAACACAGCAAGTAATCATCTTTAGAATGAAGACTGGCCACTGTCGCCTGCTCTCCCACCTATCTAGACTTAGAGCCTAGACTCAGTGTCCCTGTGGTACAGATGCCAAACTGCCTGAACACATTCTTCAGTTCTGTCCATCATATAACACTCTGAGACAAGAAACCTTACTGTATCTGGCGGACCTAAAAGAGAAACTCTGGGGACCGACATTGTCCTTTCGACGGACAGTGGACTTCCTGGTGAGAACAAATTCAACAAATCCTACCAGTTACTGCCCTATTGCTTTAACAAGTTGCATTTGTAAAACCATGGAAAGAATTATCAACCGTAGACTTCTCTGGTATCCCTAGTTCCACAAATTGCTTACTAACTTACAATGTGAGTTCAGGTCCAGATCATCTTGTTCAATTTGAAATGTTTTGCAGGGATACTTTCATCCATAACCAGCATTTGGTATCGGCCATTTTTCAATCCGGACGAAGCTTATGATACCATGTGGAAGTGTGGGATTTGAAAGACATATGCCTGACTTTATCTCTAATTGTTTTTAAAATAGGTCTTTCAAAATATGAGTGATATCTACGTTATCCATTTCTTAATCCCAAGAGATAGGTGTGCCTCAAGGTATCATCCTGTCAGTAAGTTTAGTTTTTGTGAAAATTAACAGCATTACCCAGTGTTTAAAACCTGGTATTGATCGTTATATGTCAATGATTTTCAGATTTGCTACAGGTCATTCAGTATGAATGTCATTGAACATCAATTGCAGCTTTGTTTTAATAAACTTCAACAATGCACAACTGACACTGGATACATGTATCTGCCATAAAAGAAGTCAACATTTAGATCCTTGGCTGTTTCTGGACAAAAATGTGATTCCAGTTGTGGAAGAGACTAAATTTCTGGGGATTATTTTTGACAGGAGGCTATCTTTTGTTCCTCATTTAAAAGTCGTCAACATCTTAAAAGTTTTTAGCAAGACTGAATGGAGAGCAGATCGAAAGGTTATGCTCCAACTTTATAGATCTTTATTTATTAGATCTAAACTTGATTATGGGTGCATTGTGTACGGGTCAGGATGCAAGTTTTGGTTGCAAATGCTAGATCCTATACACAATGAGGGATTTAAGCTTTGTCTTGGTGCTTTCAGAACTGTGGAGAGCTTGTACATTGATGCACATGAACCTAGTTAAGGGGCTAGATGTGCAAAGCTTTCTCTGCAATATGCAAATACGATTAAATCAATGCCAAAACATCATGCACATATATTTTATTTATTTTTTTGTTTATTTAATGACGCACTCAACACATTATAATTACAGTTATATCAGCGTCAGACATATGGTTATGTCGAGAAAAATCCCAGTGGTTAGCTGACGGGGATCGATCCTAGACTGACCGCGCATCAGGTGGGCACTGTACCACTGGGCTATGCTGCCCGGCTTCATGCACATAATACAATCTTTGATAACAAAAATATGAAGTTATTTGATGCTAAGCTGAATGCCATATGAATATTCCATACAGGCTCCCATTGTGTATGGGGGTAGGGGTGTGGGTTGTTTGTGTGGCTTGACCTTTTTACCTGAATTAAATAAAAATGCCTGATTCTGGATAACAATGATTATTCATATTAGCATTACTACCAAATAACTACATAGGACTGCAAATGAATCCCTATGAATTTATACATGGATTACAACTAATATTGTGATTATAATGATGAAAGTACACAGTGAAAAGTGTCCCCATGACTCCCCCATTTTGTATACTTATAAGAAGAACACTACAGGAAAACTACATAACATATTAAAGAAACAGAACTGATTCAGCACAATATGGATGGTTTTCTTAACATGCTTGGATAAGATATACTTTGAAATTTTCAATTTTAATTTTAAAAATGGTTTCAAAACTATCCAAGCAAAATGCTTGGATAAGATATACTTTGAAATTTTCAATGTTGAATTTCTATATAAAACAATTAAATTGAACAAATATTAACAGATTCAACATTTTCAAAATATCTCTCTATATATATGAAGACTGAAAGATGGATGGATGGATGAACAGATGTTGGTAAATGGGCATAAAAAAAGCTTCACTGATGAACATCATAGCGAAACTAAAAATGATTTTGGAAAACAAAGTGAGTTTTTAAATGTCTTAGTCATGTTAAAACAAACTGATTGTTTAAAGCTTGATTCACCTTTTCCATTTGTATTAAACACTTATGAGTTAGTTGTACAATATTTACACTAACCAACAGTTAAATCAAATGGTCAAGAGAATGAACAGTTCAATTCACCAAGCGTCATATAAACATGTATTTTTGTTTATTTATTTATTTATTATTTTTATTTTTTTTAACGACGCACTCAACACATTGTAATTACGGTTATATCGGCGTCGGACATAAGGTTATGTCGAGAAAAAAAACCCAGTGGTTAGCTGACGGGGATCGATCCTAGACCGACAGCGCATCAGGCGGGCACTGTACCACTGGGCTATGCTGCCCGCTAAACATGTATTTACACACACAGACAGATATGCACACATGCATGCATGCACACATGCACACACACACACACACACACACACACACACACACACACACACACACACAAACACACACACACACTAAAACTAAAACAAAACAGTCAATGGGTATCTGAGAAAAAAAGGTGATGGAATGATTATTTAATAACACCACAACATTAATGTTCACATTAGGTTTTTAGTATCCAATAACTGTGTTAGATTTTCATTAAAAAAAAAATTAAAAATGAGTGAGGGGGGAAATGTATTTTTTATATATTCAGAAAACTAAAAATACCAGAATTTAAAAAAAAAAAATTTGCCGATTGAAAAATGGAAGACAATTATCCTCAGGATGAGTGGGGATGAAATTCTAGGATTTATTTCATAACGACCAATTATGTTACAAGAAATCTGCTGACACTATTTAGCAATCAGGATATCTTTTATATTTTCCCAAAGTCAGGATTACACATACCAAGGTGTTTATTGGGCAAGCTGTGTTGTAAAGACGGTTATGAAAAGTGACCCAGTGACCCACTGACATAGATGTGAATTAAAAACAATGCTGTGAGACACTGGGTGCCTGACACTAATCACTGATTTCAGGAAGGGAAGTGGATCAAGGTTGTCCAGGTAGCCTGAGCTGTCTAGCCAGGAAGTTTCCCTATGGATTCTCACCCAACCCTCCATTGTTTACCAACTGCCAACCCCTGATAACACCTGGCAACTAACCGGATACGAGCAGACCTAGCAAGTCCACGGCATTCTCTCTAAGCAGCCTTGTGCAACTGTGGCTGGGAGGACGATCAATACCAACGTACATAGCATTCAATTGATTTTGTTCAGACAGACAAACACACTGGGAGCTAAACACTACAGTGAGTTCACTTCTCTTGGGAGAATGTAAACAGATGTAAATTATCACTCCCTGCTTGTCGTAACTTACACACATGTATAGGTAGTAGGAGAGATTTTCATCTAGTAAATAAAACATCTTCTTGTGGTAAATAATATTTCAGATCTAAAAGTTAAAATAATTTTAAACTCATATATTATTATTTAATATCAGAGAGAGAGGAAGAGAGAGAGAGAGAGAGAGAGAGAGAGAGAGAGAGAGAGAGAGAGAGAGAGAGAGAGAGAGAGAGAGAGAGAGAGAGAGAGAGAGAGAGAGAGAGAGAGAGAGAGAGAGAGAGCGAGACAGAGAGAGAGAGAGAGGGAGGGAGTATAACATTAATGAAAACACTTTCTAAGCTAAATAATTTTTCATGATCTAATTTTCTGTTGGGTGAATTAATTAACTTTTCATATTTTTGAATACATATGTATAACCTTTATATGCCATAAATACATACAGTATAAGTGACATCCTGCAAAACAGGAAAGCAATATTGTATATGTTAACACCACAAAAGCACACTTTTGTCTACAGTTATTTGGTGTCTAACAGTTATTGCAACATTTGGTTGATGCAATTAGTGAGGAAACCACCTTGCTGCCACATGTACTGGTAGACTAGTCCTACAGAACAGTAGCAAGGGACCTTTCATCTGCACTTTCCTGACAGCATTCACCTATTTTGGGACACTGGTAAGGATGGTGAAAACCAGATGGGTACAGTAATGGGGATTATAATGCTATGACCCATCACTTCTTAGGAATGGACTCGACCATTGAGATATACATCCTGTTATTACCAGAG
>JAECMU010102452.1:1788-18630 GCA_016106625.1 Dracogyra subfuscus
CTATATGTATCTACTACAGTATATAAATTAAATAAGTTTCTAAAACATTTATTAGATGCACATGCTTGTAACTAACTATATGTATCTACTACAGTATATACATTAAATAAGTTTCTAAAACATTTATTAGATAGAACACATTTGGTAATTGTGAGGAAGCCGGCCGCAATGTAGCTAGCCCAGTGGTACAGCACACGCTGGTAACTAACTATATGTATCTACTACAGTATATACATTAAATAAGTTTCTAAAACATTTATTAGATAGAAAACATTTGGTAATTGTGAGGAAGCCGGCCGCAATGTAGCTAGCCCAGTGGTACAGCACACGCTGGTAACTAACTATATGTATCTACTACAGTGAATAAATTAAATAAGTTTCTAAAACATTTATTAGATAGAAAACATTTGGTAATTGCGAGGAAGCCGGCCGGAATGCAGCCCAGTGGTACAGCGCATGCTGGTAACTAGCTATATGTATCTACTACAGTATATACATTAAATAAGTTTCTAAAACGTTTATTAGATAGAAAACATTTGGTAATTGTGAGGAATCCAGGCGGGATGTAGCCCAGTGGTAGGCCTACAGCTCATGCTCGATGCACAGTCAGTCTGGGATTGATGCCCATCGGTGGGCCCATTGGCAGTGGCATAGGCAGGAGTTTGTATTGGGAGGGGGTGGGGTGGAGGGCACCTGTGTAGTGGGATAGGAACTTTTAAAATATTATTAATAAGTGAAAAGGTAAAAATATTCCGGGATTGGGGCGGGGCATGGCCCCTCTGCCCTCCTCCTGGCTACCCAACTGCCCATTGGGCTATTTCTCGCTCCAGTCAGTACACCTCAACTGGTATATCCAAGGCCGTGGTATGTACTACCCTGTCTGTGGGATGGTGCATATAATCTAAAAGAGTAGCCCATGATGTGGCAACAGCCGGTTTCCTCTGTTAATATTTGTGTGGTCCTTAACCATATGTCTGATGTCATATATCTGCAAATAAAATGTGTTGAGTGTGTCGTTAAATAAAACGTTCCTCTTAAAATTTTAACATGCAATAAATATTTGATTAGCATTGTCTGTATACCCCATCATTTGAGGAAATTTACTTACCTCATCTATATCTTCAATCCTTTTAACAGAGCCAAAACCATTTACCTACCATATGGCATTACCATGGCTTGGGGAAGGTCTATTATTAGCAGGGGGTGAGAGGTGGGCTCGGTCACGCCGTCTCCTGACCCCTGCGTTTCACTTTGACATTCTGAAGCCATACGTGGACATCTACAACAAGACTACTGATGTTTTACTGGTTAGTGCCTTCCCATCATTTAACATTTCTGATTGGTTAGTGTTAATATTGCCTTCCCATCTTTTAACATTTCTGATTGGTTAGTGTTAATATTGCCTTCCCATCTTTTAACATTTCTGATTGGTTAGTGTTAATATTGCCTTCCCTTCATTTAACATTTCTGATTGGTTAGTGTTTAAATGTGTCATAAATACCTTCCCATCATTTACAGTGATAGAAATATGCAGAATGTTTTATCTGCTTCAATAATAGAACATTCTTGATTGGTTACCATATTGTTTAAAGTTTCAAAATCATTGTAGCATCTTTGATTGGATAGTATTTTAAAGCTGAATTCCAACCATTTTATTTTGTAATTTTAATTTTGAAAATTATATATATATCAATAATCTAATATGATATTATGATAACTAGCATACTTATGTAACATGTATTATGTTGTATGTTACTATGGTAAGTAGGGTAGTTTATTTTTTGTTCTTTCAGGACAAAATTGAGCACTACTCTAAGACTGGAGAGAGTTTTGAATTGTTTTCCATGATAAGTCTGTGCACGCTGGACATTATCCTAAAATGTGCCATGTCGTATGACAACAATGTTCAACTTAAAGGGTAAGTTAGCGTTGGTTTATACAATAGGGTAGATTTTATTGCTTGTTGTTTTCAAAATAAAATAAAAATTTTTACTAGAAATTAATACATTCCAGTCACTGGTGTAGCCAAGATTTTATAGGAGGTGGTGGTGGTGTGGTGTGGGGAGACCACACTGTTTTATTAGTCATATTATGGGGTGACGTGAAAATATATAACATGGTTGAAAAAAAAAGAGATATGATCGAGTGCCATAGTCAAAATCTTGGGTAACTGGAAGTCTGTTCACGCAAGTTTTACTTAGGTAATCGATTGTTCAGTTACGTGAATATTGTTCTCGTAAACCAATGACTTGAATGAGTTAGGCCTACATAATCCTAAAACACTTGAACTATGGTTCTGTGCTATATTGGAGGTTAAAAAATATAAACTAATTTTAACTTTTATTACTAATATATGGTACCGGTACTTTTAATTATATAATGTAATTGTTCATCATGTAACCAATTGGCGGTTCTTGTGATTTTAAAGTTGCATAACTGACACATGAACACCGGCCTCATGGTTAGGCCATCGGTCTACAGGCTGGTAGGTACTGGGTTGGGATCCCAGTCGAGGCATGGGATTTTTTATCCAGATACCGACTCCAAACCCTGAGTGAGTACTCCGCAAGGCTCAGTGGGTAGGTGTATAAACCACTTGCACTGACCAGTGATCCATAACTAGTTCAACAAAGGCCATGGTTTGTGCTATCCTGCCTGTGGGAAGCACAAATGAAAGAATAGCCCATGAAGTGGCGACAGTGTGTTTCCTCTCAAAATCTATGTGGTCCTTAACCATATGTCTGACACCATATAACTGTAAATAAAAATGTGTTGAGTGTGTTGTTAAATAAAAAGCATTTGTTTCTTTCTTTCTTTCTTTTCGATACGCGAACAGAGCAATGGTTCTCATAAAATATTGTGCCCTACATTCCCCACCCCCTCCCGGCTACACCAGTGATTCCTGTGCATCTTTGAATATGTCATTGAACATGTATTTGATTCACCTCCATTCCTTGTAACGTTAAAGACATGATTATTAGTCCTTTACCAGTCTGTCCAATTGTCTGTTCCACATATATTTTCTGAATGTCTTTTTTCATAATGCCTCTAGATACTGAGCAGAAATTTTACCACATTCTGTTACAGATGAAATTTGACGTTCCTGGTAATTTACCCATTTTTAGAAAATTTGAATAATTGTTCCCCTTAATTTGTTTCCACAGTACCTTAAGCTATTGAGCTGAAATTTTATGCATAGTTTTATTGTGTTCTGTTACAGATCAGATTTGACCTCGATAGCAATTTACCCATTTTTCACAGAGTTAAGGACCGTGAACTTAGGAAATATGAAAAATTGTTGGGCTTGGAAGGGACATGTATTGCTTTAGCAGCACTATTAGAGTGTGTGCCTTTAAATAGCATAGAAAACTTACTACCATAATGCTGTCAAATAGGAATTATTCCTTGCAGGACTTGATAAAAAAAACAGCTGAGTTGAAGCATGTTTGTTAACTAGGTTCTGTATTTTTTAATTTGTTGGCATTATTTGTGAATTGCCCATAACTTTAAATAATTATTTTATTTAGGGAAAGCCACCCCTATGTGAAGGCTGTCTATGAACTCTCAGAGTTGTGGTTTGAACGTGGAAGGTAAAAATTAATTGTTTATATTCATGTTTCAATATTCATATTTGGAAAATTAGTAGCTTCAAAAGATGTGGTGATGGTTGAAAGAGTGTTAAATAATTTCAGAGGAGGTAGTGATCTTAGTATACCAAAGCATTATATGGGAGAAGGATTTAAAAAAGGAGAATGTCGAGTCAAATTCCTTGAAGTGAACTTTAAAATAATATTTACTATTTAGTATTTATCAACTGAATTGGTGTTAGTGTTAAATTACTGTATATTCTGCATAAGTTGTACTTGTTTCAGTACTGGAACTAGTAATCTTACAAAAAACTAATTTATTTAGAAACCTTTATCATAATTTTGTAGAATTTATTTAATGCATTTATTTTAACTGACTACATTAAATAGGAGTTATTGCTCACCTAGCACCATTTCAAGAGTGATCTTCAGCTTGCCTTGATGTTGCTAACAGCAGTGTGCAATTATGAGGAGACTCCAGGAGCCTGACTAACATACAAGTCCACATAGCTCGTACAAATTCTTTGTACAAATAAGAATTATTTCTCATTTTTTAGGAATTTATCGATGTATAAAAGTCACAAATGGAATAAAATCTTGTAGCGTAGCGAAGCGATTTTATACTACATTTGTGACTTTTATACATTGATAAATTCCTAAAAAATTAGAAACAATTCTTATAATTACAAACAGTACAAGAAGTTATTATAGATATACATTTTAAGTTTATAAAATGTAGATTCTGACCCTTTAATAAAATATTATGAGTCTTTGGTATGACATCATATTTTAAACATGACGTCAGAGTTTAATCTAGTGAATACAAGAACTTTCAAGAAACGTCTAGCAAGTTACATTTGGTATAAAAAACACTTTGTTTGTGTTCAGAGACAGGCGATTTTTTTATTAACGAACAACATAGCCAGATGTTGCTTTACATCGGAGTTTTGTGCAGACACCTCATCCTATATTCGCAGTCACATCTGCCGAAGACCGAATAAGACGACAACAACTGATCACGGTCTTCCGTGATGACGTATTTTAATGAGGTTTATGGAAGGATAACACTTGGTTTTTTAGTAACGTCGGCCAATCAGAATACAGTAAATCGTATAAATTCGGAAAGTTTGTAATTATATTATATTGACTCTTTGAAATGATAGTCAACATACAATATATATCAAAATCCTGGGAAAACACAGTCTTGAATAGCGATCTTTTCCATGGTTTCATGATTTAGTGTATCTTCGGTTCTCCTGGAGACACACGACAGAATTTGTAGATTGATGGTAGGCTCTAACGATTTGCAAACAGGGAGACCTTATGATACTTAAATGTTTTAAACCAAAATCTCACACTGCTAACGGTGAAGATTGCTTTTGTCTATATGTTTGTGTTCCTATTCAGGAATCCTCTGTTGTACCCTGATTGGATTTACAGATGGACGAAGGGGGGCCGTCGCTTTCTGAAGCAGTGTAAATTTGTTCATTCCATATCGGAAGACATCATAGAAAAGAGAAGGCAGACGTTGGTGAGATGTTGAAAATTGAAGACATTGCGAAACTCTTTGTTTTATGTTTCAGATAAAATCTTCAGGTGCTTTCCACAGCATTATATCCAGCCCTTGAAATTCAGAAAAGTTTGCTGTGGCAGTTAAGTGCCGTCACAAATAAATTTTGCAACGGCACTACGACGGCAATTTTAAAGAAAATATTAATGCTGTCAAAATTATTCATATATGTTCCACTGTTATAATATGCTAAAACATAACATCTCAACTTTACTTTCGTAAGATTCTATACTGGAATAAACCAATTTATATTAATTAAGGAAACTGAGCTACACACGATAATGAATCTATGCTTTTCTCTGGGATCTGCAATTGGACAAAGTTCAGAGAGAAATGCCTACAGACCTTTCACCACTCACAGATTTGCGACAGCAATGAAATGCTGTCGCAATTCAAGTTTGCGATAGCTTTTGCGATGGCATTGCCGATTGACGCCGCGAATTTCGAGGGCTGTATATCAACCACGGCTAGTGTTGGCACTCACCAGTATCGCCATTGCAAATTTTGAAAGCAGTTGGCAAATTGTATTTTAATTTGGCAAAATAATTTCCGTAGTAATTGAATTTAAAATATTTTTGTTTTGATTTCTGCCATTTGTTTTTATTTAATAGAAAATTTGACAAATCTTTTGAATACCCAGAACTAGCGCTGTCAACAGTATCTTAGCAAGTTTAATCTATGTTAGCAGAGTTTAATCTATGTTAACAGAGTTTAATGTATGTTAACATAGTTTAATCTATGTTAACATAGTTTAATCTATGTTAGCAGAGTTTAATCTACGTTAACAGAGTTTAATCTATGTTAGCAGAGTTTAATCAAAGTTTAATCTATGTTAGCAGAGTTTAATCTATGTTAGCAGAGTTTAATCTATGTTAACAGAGTTTAAACTATGTTAGCAGAGTTTAAACTATGTTAGCAGAGTTTAATCTATGTTAACAGAGTTTAATCTATGTTAACATAGTTTAATCTATGTTAACATAGTTTAATCTATGTTAGCAGAGTTTAATCTATGTTAGCAGAGTTTAATCTATGTTAACAGAGTTTAATGTTAACAGAGTTTAATCTATGTTAACAGAGTTTAATGTATGTTAGCAGAGTTTAATCTTTGTTAGCAGAGTTTAATCTGTTAGCAGAGTTGAATCTATGTTAGCAGAGTTGAATCTATGTTAGCAGAGTTGAATCTATGTTAACAGAGTTTAATCTATGTTAGCAGAGTTGAATCTATGTTAACAGAGTTTAATCTATGTTAACAGAGTTTAATCTATGTTAACAGAGTTTAATCTATGTTAGCAGAGTTTAATCTATGTTAACATAGTTTAATCTATGTTAGCAGAGTTTAATCTGTGTTAGCAGAGTTTAATCTGTGTTAACAGAGTTTAATCTATGTTAGCAGAGTTTAATCTATGTTAGAAGAGTTGAATCTATGTTAACAGAGTTTAATCTATGTTAACAGCGTTTAATCTTTGTTAACAGAGTTTAATCTATGTTAGCAGTGTTTAATCTATGTTAACAGAGTTTAATCTATGTTAGCAGAGTTTAATCTATGTTAGCTGAGTTTAATCTATGTTAGGAGATTTTAAATCTATGTTAGCAGAGTTTAATCTATGTTAGCAGAGTTTAATCTATGTTAGCTGAGTTTAATCTATGTTAGCAGAGTTTAATCTATGTTAGCAGAGTTTAATCTATGTTAGCTTTAATGTATGTTAACACATGTTAACAGAGTTTAATCTATGTTAACAGAGTTTAATCTATCCAGGAACCCGGGCGCCACTGTGCATGTAACCTTGTATGGTATGAAACCATCTCTGTTTAAAGATACTAAGCTCAGAAATAAATTATATATAAGTTTTATGGGATTTCCAGAGTGGGACGTAACCCAGTGATAAAGCATTTGCTTGGTCTGGGATTGATCCCTGTCATTGGGCACATTGGGATATTTAACGTTCCAGCCAGATAACTGGTATGTGCTATGCTGTCTGTGGGATGGTGTATATAAAAGATATCTTGCTATTGAAAAATGTAGTGGGTTTTTTTGTTAAGACTTTGTGTGAAAATTATCAAATGTTTCACATCCAGTAGGTGATGATTAATAAACCAATGTGCTCTAGTTGTGTCATTAAACAAAACAATCTAACTTTATGGCATTTCCAGAGCATTTATAATGCTAATGCATGATACTAATGCATGAATGTTTAACGACACCCCAGCACGAAAAATACATCGGCTATTGGGTGTCAAACTATGGTAATGGAAATAAATAAGGTGATGATCAACATCAATAGAAAAATTCAAGATAAAAATAAAAACAGTGTAAGTGTAAATACAAATACAAATATCACGGATAATATAACAATGTAAACACAAATATCACGGATAAGATCAGTGTAAATACCTACAAACGTTACGGATACTGACTTCTATTCCAAACTTTAATTTGTGCTGTATTGGCCATTCTCTAAGAGAATGTTACACCCCTGCACCACAGTGAGGTTACAGCACGCGCAGGGGAGAGCATTTATAAATTCATCAGTATCCCTCATTTAAAGATATATCTTTTAATTAGTTTAAATGACAAAGAAAATACAAAATAAGATATATTTGTTGATTACAAATAAAATGTCTACTAAGTATTTACAATGTTTTATTTTATTTTCAATATAAATGTAAAAATTATGCATATTATTAGGTTGTACTGCAGAGACGAAGAGTAATAACAGCCAAGTACAATGTGTTTTTAATTATTAAGTTTTAAATTTGTTAAATCCATAATTAAAATTTTCATTATAGTTAGAGAAACGTAAAGAATCGTCCAGCAAACGCTATCTAGATTTCTTGGACATTTTGTTGACAGCAAAAGATGAAAACGGAGTTGGGTTAACACCTTTGGAAATTAGAAATGAAGTTGACACGTTTTTATTTGAAGGTATGTCACCACTATTGTTTTTACATAGCTGAGCATACAAACATTAGCTTATATAGTAATTCAAATAATGACAACTTTGTATGTTAGAAGAGAATAGACCTGTGACATCATTCGTCTAAAAAAACGAAACATTACTGCCCATTACTTCGCGTGGTCCGAGAAGGGAAGTAACTCATTAAATTTTATGACCTGGAGTTTGAAATATTACCTCCCTTTACTTTGTGTGGTCCGAAAAGGGAAGTAACTCTCATTAAACATCAACATACAGGCCACACTACATGACACACTATTAAGTTTTAGATGCAGGAATTAACCCGGTTTCTGTACACCATAATTATGGATCAAATGTTTGACATCCAATAGCCGATTATTAATAAATCAATGTGCTCAAGTGGTGTCGTTAAACAAAACAGACTTAACTTTTTCCACTGTATAATATTGAAACACAGTGCATTCTGGGAATGGTAACTCTGTTACAGGACAATATTAATTGTTCTTTAAATTTTGGCAGATCTATATTTTTATCACATAGCTATTTAATCTTACTATAGTGATAAATACATTTTCAAACCGTGTAATGAATTTATTTTGTATTACATATATGTGCAATCTGAACCGGAACTTTTAAATGGGAAATTCCCATTTTATTTTTACTGCAGTTAGGGCCTTTTATTTACTGACATACATTATTTACAAATTACGTCACATCATACTTGAAACATTACACAAGGCTGCCACAGAGTATGATTCTTAATGTTAAGCAAAAGCATGAAAGGAGTTTTGATCATAGATTTAATAAAGTGTTGTTATGACTTTAAACATTATAAAACGTTTTTGTTAAACATGAAAGAAGGTATGTAATAAATACAGATCTTCACATACATTGTTTTCGCTTCCTGTTTATTGCACTCGTTTATTTTTCGAAAGAACATAGATATTCTTGTGCAAAATAAACTCATGCAATAAATAGGAAGTGAAAACTACGTATGTGAAGTTCTGTATATTTATTCCCCATAATGGTTTTTTGTAACCAATGCAGTGTTCAGGCTGGTCCATGGGACTTGGGGAAGAATGTCATAGGACAAAAGATAGGCTAAGTAGTCGCGTAAAGAGAAATTATTAATGTTTAATTTTTTTCTTCTTATTTCAGGTCACGACACAACCGCTAGTGCCACCTCGTGGATTCTTTACTCCATGGCAACGAATCCCGAAATCCAGAGAGAAGTGCAGGCTGAGGTGGACAGTGTGTTAGAACAGAGACATCACCACAGGGTGGAGTGGTAGGTTGGAGAAAATGAAAGGAATGTCTGTTTAACGACACCACTAGAGCACATTGATTAATTTACCATCGGCTATGGGTTGTCAAACATTTTGATAATGCTGACACGCAGTCTTCAGAGGAAACATGCATTCACCTGAGGTTCATAGGTCTTAGGATCAAACCCCCTCGGTAGAACCATTTTCCAATTATGATTTTTCCCTCCATTCCAGCCAGTACCCATGAATGGCAGGGTTCGAACTTAACGGTAATGTTGTCCGCCTGGCGATCGATTTCTAAAAGCAAAATTTAAATCAATAATTAATAAATAAATAAAAGTATTATGCGGGCAAGTAAAACTAGAACAGGGCAAGTGAAAGTGCTGTCACCACCTGCCCGGATGCCAACTCAATAAAAATGTTAAGTGCAGACACTGAACTGGTATGTCAAAAACCCATGGTATGTTCTGTCTTGTATGCAGGAAAGTGCATATAAAATAGCCCTTGTTACTAATGAAACAACATGTAGCAGGTTTCCACTAAGACTACATGTCAGAAGTACCAAACGTTTAACTTTCAGTAGCTGGTTAAGGGCTCAATGGGTAGGTGTAAACCACTTGCACCAACCAGTGATCCATAACGCGTTCAACAAAGGCCATGGTTTGTGCTGTCCTGCCTGTGGGAAGAAGTGCAAATAAAAGATCCCCTGCTGCTAATCGGAAAGAGTAGCCCATGAAGTGGCGACAGCGGGTTTCCTCTCAAAATCTGTGTGGTCCTTAACCATATGTCTGACACCATATAACCGTAAATAAAATGTGTTGAGTGCATTGTTAAATAAAGTATCTCATTCTTTCAATAGCTGATTATTAATATTGTGCTCTGATGTTGTAAGTGGTAGGGGTGGGATGTAGCCCAGTGGTAAGGAGCTTGCTCGATGTGAGGTCGGTCTAGGATCGGTGGGCCCATTGAGCTATTTCTTATTCCAGCCAGTGCACCATGACAGATATAATAAATGCTGTGGTATGTGCTGTCCTGTCTGTGGGATGGTGCATATATAGAGGATTCGTCACGAGTATTTTTTAATATAGAAAATATGAACCGAGTCTATGTTAATTAATCTATTAACTAGTTAAGACTAGGTTGATATTTTACATATTAAAAAACACGAGTAGCGAATTCTATTTATCCTATAACACTTCTAAAATAACATTCAAATTAATTTTTTAGTAAATCACAGTACTAAAGTCACCGCCATCGATAATATGACGTCATCACGATTAGCACACATTAGTTTGACGTCATGCATTTTAAACAAATCTTTGGTACACGAGTCTTGTTGGCGTGTAAGCGAAGGACTCATTTACTGCAACACATAACCTAGAGACCTTCCAAATTTGCATACCGTTGTTAACCCGTGGATTAATAAAGTAAATTATCACATAGGTTTATGACATGGATATCATGAGTAAGTTATAGGATAAAAAAGATCCCTTGCTACATTAGGAAAAATGTAGCAGGTTTCCTCTGATGACTACGTGTCAGAATTACCAAATGTTTGACATCCAATATCTGATGATTAGTAAATCAATGTGCTCTAGTAGTGTCGTTAAACAAAATAGACATCTTCTTCTTGTAAGGGGCAGGATCTAGCTCAGTGGGTAGAGCGCTTCCTTAGGGTGCTGACGACGTAGGATCAAATCCCCTAAGTGGATCCATTCTCTAATTGTGGTGTTTTTTTCCCGTCCCAACCAGTGCTCCACAGCAGTTATATCAAAGTCCTGTTGTATGTGTTATCTTGTCTGTGGGAAAGTGTATATTAAAGATCCCTTGCTGCTATTGAGTTTTCTCTGTAAGAGTATATATGTCTGATTTACCAAATGTTTAACATCCAATAGCCAATGATTAATAAATCAGTGTGCTCTAGTGGTGTTGTTAAACAAAACAAAATTTTACTTTTAATATAGTTTATTGGGAGAGTGTTCACCTGAGGTGTGATGGGACTGGTTTTTGTTTTCCTCGGAAAAAACTGACCATGACTGGTACATTAAACCTCATGGTATGTGCTGTTCTGTCTAAGTGCATATACAAGATCAGAAGGAGTAGAATTGCTCATCTCCATGCATCATGTTTCCTAGAGACTACAGAATGATGAAATGTTTAACATCCAATAACCAGTGATTAATAAATCAATGTGCTCTGAATCTGTATCAGGGTTCGAACTTAACGGTCGCCCAATCGCCCCTGGCGACTTAAAACGACGACGATGGGCAACTGAAAACCCACAGTAAGGTTGCCCACCTGGCAACCGATTTAAAAAAATCAATAATTAATTAATAAATAAAAGTATTATGTGGGCAAGTGAAAATAGAACCGGGTAAGTGAAAGAGCTGTCACCACTTGCCCGGGTGCCAACTCTAAAAAAAAAGTAAAGCGCAGACACTGCTGTATATCTATTACATCATTTAAATATCATTAACATGCACATTGCATACAACTTTGTGTTTACGTTGTTAGTATTGGCAACTCCAATGTGTTTCTAGGCATCCTAGCATTTATAGCAGGGTTCAGACTTAACGACGGCACTAAGGTATAAATTGCCATAGGTAGAGCATTTAGTGACATCAGTACAGCTCCTCAACAATGGCAAAATGTATACACCTTGTGTGTATTATCTGCCATGGGCGTCCGCAGAAAAAAATGCAGGGGGGGGGGGGGGGGNNNNTTTTGCTAAGATTACTGTAAATAACAGAACAAAATGTTAACAATTCTTCAGGTAGAAGACACACAATTGATCGAATGTCATGATATTTGGCATGGAAGATAGTGTATTTTGTATTTTCCATGTAAGTTTTTCAAATTTTAGATTCCCCCCCCCCACCTCTACCTGCGGACGCCCATGTTATCTTTCAATAGTTAACATTTTCACATTTGAAACATGTCTACATACAGTAACATACATGTAACCTTTCAGTCATGCAAATTTCACTTTAAACAAAAAACGCCATGGACAGACTCAGACTTGTCATTGGTACGCTGTTTCACCCATGGCAATTCTTTTAAAAATTGCCAAGGGAGACAAATTCCTTAAGTTTAAGCCTTTATAATAGTTGAAAATTACTTTTATGCTAAACAAAAAGTTACATTCCTCAGAAACTGATGTCAACCGCTTTACGTGGTTTAATTGTTCAGGGCTTGAAATTAAAGAATTTGTTACCTACAGCAATTCATATCAAAGCTGCTGTAGTTACTGTTGGTGTCACAGTTAAATTCAAGCCCTGATATTTCTTTGTTAATATTTTTTAATCTTCAGGAATGACTTGTCTCACTTTGAATGCTTGTCTCGAGTAATAGAGGAAGGACTGTGCTTGCACTGCCTGGCTCCTTTAAATTCGATCTCAGATATTTAATTGTTATTTTTTTAATATTCAGGAATGACCTGTCTCACTTTGAATACTTGACTCGAGTAATAAAGGAAGGACTGCGTATGCACTGCCCGGTTCCGTTTGTACAGAGATACCTGACAGAGCCACTGGAGGTTGACGGGATCACAATCCCCACAGGGACAATGTGTTCCGCTCACATAATGAATCTTCACCACAACCCCACAGTCTGGGAGGACCCGTCTGAATTCCGACCCGACCGATTTCTGCCTCAGAATACAAACAGCAAAGACCATTATGCATTTCTGCCATTTTCAGCTGGACCCAGGTACGATATTTACTGAGAAAATTAATGCAAACAGGATATTATTAAAAACGATAATATACCTCACAATAATATTCTGTCCATGCTAGTTGTAACCTGATCGCTTTCTTCCACAGCATACAAACAGCAAAGATCATTACGCATTTCTACAATTTTAAGCTGGGCTCAGGTACAATACTTACTCAGGAAATTGACATAAACAGGATATCATTGCACCAAAAAACCACAAAAAACCGCCACGGTCTAGATGCGTTAATATTCTTTCTCATCATGCCTTTGACCCACCTGATTTCTGCCACAAAATACAAACTGTAAAGATCATTACACATTTCTGTCATTTTTAGCGAGGCCAAGATATTATTTATTTTCTTAGTATAGGAAATTAATACGAACAGGATGTTATTGCAAAATAACATCAGTCTATAAGTAGCTCATGATAATATTGCAGTGTCTGCACTTAACTTTTTCTTTGAGTTGCCATCCGGGAAAGTGGTAACAGCACTTTCACTTGCCCAAATCTATTTTCACTTGCCAGAATAATATTTTCTAAAAAAAAATAATAAAAAAATTATTTGAACAGAATCTGATTATAAGAGAAAACACAATTTTAAATTTTTTTTTTTTTTAAATCGGTCGCCAAGCGGGCAACCTTACTATGGGTTTTCAGTCGCTCGTCGTTGTTTTCAGTCACCAGTGGCGATCGGGCGACCGTTAAGATCAAACCCTGATATTGTCCCAGATCAGTTCCGACCCATTAGGTTGCCACAGAATACACACTGCAAAAAACGTTATGCATTTTTACCGTTTTCATCCGGGCCCAGTTATGTTTTATTACTTAGGAAAGTATGATGCCAATAGGATGTTATTGCAAAATGTATCGATGAAAGAAAGAAAGAATTTTTTTGTTTTTAACAACGCACTCAACACAGGAAACCCGCTGTCGCCACTTCATGGGCTATTCTTATGTTGATTAACAGCAAGGGATCTTTTATTAGCGCTTCCCACCCTATGCCTTGACTGGGATCCGAACCCAGTACCTACCAGCCTTTAGACTGATGGCCTAACCACGATGCCACCGAGGCTGGTTACGTATCGATGTAGTTTGCAATAATATTCTGTCCCATCCCAGTTTCAATCCGACTGATTTCTTCCACAGAATACTAATATCAAAAATCATTATACGTTTCTGCCATTTTCATCATAATTTATTAGAAAAAACGTGTCTAGGTGCAGCTGACGATAATATTCGACACCATATATAACCGTAAATAAAATGTGTTAAGTGTATCATTAAATAAAACATTTCCTTCCTTCCTTCCTTCCTTCCTTCCTTCCTTCCTTCCTTCCTATCGCATCTCGCTTCAGAATACCAACTGCAAAGATCATGACACATTTCTGTTGTTTTCAGCAGGGCCAAAGTATGATTTAATTACTCATGAAATTAATGCATGGATGTTATTGTGAAAAATCTACTCTAGATGTAGCTTGCAATAATATTCTGTCCCATTTCAGTTCCAACCACGACCCGATATCTGCAGAACAATATGCATTTCTGCCACTTTTAGCCAGGCCCAGCTATGATTGATTGATTTTTAACAAAAATTTCATGTTTATATCCATGTAAGGTTCAAGCACGCTCTCCTGGGCACACAGCTAAGCTACTTGGGAAGACCAAGGAAAAATATTTATGAGGGGAGACTAATGACACATGGGTTGTTCAGTAAAATCTACATTTCTTTGTCCTACTCTATATAAATAAAGTCTGATGCCATATAACTGTAAAAATGTGTTGAGTGCATTGTTAAATAAAACATTTCCTCCCTTCCTATATAAAGTGCCCGCCTGATGCGCGGTCGGTCTAGGATCGATCCCCGTCAGCTGACCACTGGGTTTTTTTCTCGACATAACCATATGTCCGACGCCGATATAACCGTAATTAAAATGTGTTGAGTGCGTCGTTAAACAAACCAAAAATAAAATAAATAAAATAAATCCTTCCTATATAAATAAAGAAAAAATTCTGGGTTGTGCTCAGATATAATTCACACAGGCCAGAAAAAGACACAGAGGCAGATCTAAATTTTGCGATAGTTATAATTTTATTTAGGGGATAACGTCACTGTGTTTTATTGTTAACTATACAGATTTATCACAAAATTTGGTTTTAGGGAGGAGAATTTTGTGATAAATCATTGTAGTTAACAACGAAACACAGTGATATTATCCCTATTCTAATACTACACCTGTTTTCCTTTTTCTTTCAGAAACTGCATTGGACAGCATTTTGCTATGAATGAGGAAAAAGTAATTCTGGCTCGAATTCTCCACCGGTTTGTATTAATTGAGAATTTTACTCAAACTGTAGGCGTTTGGTCATTGAGAATTTCAATATGCAAGCTTTGATATTTGCTGCTTCCTGGTTGTAATTAGGCAGGGGTCACAGACAGTATACAAGTAGGGTGTACAACCCCTGTCTTGAGAATTTAAAAAACCCACAATTCTTTAAATTAATGTTTTTTTGTATTTGTTTGATGGACGAAGCTAATTTTCAGCCTCTTTAGTGTTGACAAGTCCCATACTATTATGCACATAAACACTAGTTATACACCACTAAATCAATATATGATAATATAGTCAGGCTGGTGTCGGAAAAGGGGGCAGATTTTTTATAACTAGTTGTTTCAAGTACCAGTATACCCACCCACAATTCCCATTGTGCAGTTTGTACACTCGTGAAAATGTTGATAAAAACACCTGAACCATCCCCTCTCCATGATCCATGTGCTGTAATATTACAGTGGAACTGAAATCCCATAAAAAACTGACACATTTAATGGTTGTAAATTGTCTTAATTCTAAAATATGACTCTCTAAACATTGACCGTGGTACAGTGCCTGTCCGTTCGTGGGCCCATTGGGCTATTTCTCGTTCCAGCCAGTGCTCCACAGCTGGTGTAACAAAGGCCATGGTATGTACTATTCTGCCTGGGGGTGGTGTGTATAAAAGATCTCTTACTGTTAATTGAAAAGAGTAGCCCATGAAGTGGCGAGAGTGGGTGTCCTCTTTCAATGATAAAAAATATGTCTGTGTGTCGTTAAATAAAACATTTCCTTCCTCAGTGGCGTATAGACAGGATGTTGTATTTGGGGGAGGGGGGGCACACCTGGCAGCCAAGTAAACAATGATATCGAGTACGCTACTGATCACACCTAAATTTCCTGTATTCCTGCCCCCCTCCCAGGCTACGCCACTGTCCTTCCTTACTAAATACTGGATGCTGTCTAAATTGGATAAATACCTGCATTTCGTGTATTAATTATTTTTCGTTCTTTTTTCATTTTAAGGTACAGTTTAGAACTTGACACAAGTCATAAAGTTGCAAGACGCTTTGCCGCAGTAATGAGAAGTGAGGAAGGAATTCACGTCTTCGCCAAATCACGAGTTCAAGGGGAATAACTCAATCTAGCTAAAGATACAAGTCCAGTAACTCTTACATAAATGTTGTGATACAAGTTCTGTGATCAAATAATGGGTAATAGTTGAGCCATCAAGTTTCAGGCTGGTAGATACTGGGTTCGCCTTGTGGTACTGGTTCCTACCCAATGCCAGTTTTAACGACTCGATGTCTAGGTATAAAACCAGCATAAAGACTTTTCTCTCTGTCCAGGGTTGGGATGTAGCCCAGTGGTAAAGCGCTTGCTGGATGTGCAGTTGGTCTGGGATCGATCCCCATCGGTGGTTACATTGGGCTATTTCTCGTTCCAGCCATTGTACCGCGAACGGTATATCAAATGCTGTG
>JAECMU010102456.1:1044-12580 GCA_016106625.1 Dracogyra subfuscus
GTCATGTACCAGACACTACTATAGAAGTGAAATACACCACACACTGCAGTCTCATGTACCAGACACTACTATATAAGTGAGATACACCAGACACTGCAGTCTCATGTACCAGGCACTACTATAGAAGTGAAATACACCAGACACTGCAGTGTCATGTACCAGGCACTACTATAGAAGTTATTTCCTCCCTCGGGTACAGAAGGACGATCCTAGAAGTTATATCCTGCCTCAAAGCATGCACATTAAACGTTACCTTATCAGAAAGATCTCAACCAGTTTTCACATATTCTCCTCCAACAGAACAACTATTACAACTGTTTCACTAAGTCACATGTATAGTCCACCGATGTAATGACCACAGCTTAGTTTTCAGAACCACCAGAGCAAGCAGTTGTCGGTGAACTGTGAATAACATGCACAGCACAAAGGTACAACCACGGTGACATGTACATTAGCTAAGTCAACACACACCGCAGCTACCTCCACTGGTATATCGAAATGTCCTTATACGTTTCATGGCAGATGGCCTGGAGCCTCCGACGTATAACGCGTGTACGTCTTGATCACCACAATGCAGATCGACTCTATTAGACTACAGGGTCCATGCCCTGGATATCCAGTCATTCATAAACCTATCACACACATGGGTGCTATGCAGGTATTTATCAATAACATAGCAGGCACACAGGGAAAAGAAAATATTTACACACTTATATAACTCCACTGTGGGTCTAATTTGATAAGCCATATATTAAATAGGATTATCATATATATACATATATATAAATATTTAATGCATGCTTGATAGAAGAATCATAAATAAACTGAAATGTTGAAAATGGTTTTCATTCTGATATTAACAGTACTGTTAATTATCATATAAACACAGGTACATGTACATTTGTATGTAACAACAATTCTGCCAGATTGCTGAGTATCAGTTTAGTTATAAAATAAAAAAATTGTATTTACTTCATAACTTTTTCTATTGACCTTTTCTATTTCTCCTATATTTATTTATTTTTTACTTATATGAGAGGGTCATTCAATTTATTGGTGTTTACATTTTCTTGTATAATAGTAACTATTTGTAATATTTTACATTTTAAAGATTTATTAACTACATGCAATTGGCCTCTCTAATAAAAGAAAACTCGTTACGATGATGTTTTTCAAAAGGTCACGTTGACATCTAGTGGTGCTACATACACACATCTATGACAAGTTTAAAAACTAAGAAATCCCGAATAAGTCACCAACAGTAATGAAAAGTACCTAAACTAAAAAACATTTGTTTTGTTTAATGACATCACTAGAGCACATTGATTAATTAATCATCAGGTTTTGAATGTCGAACATTTAATTCTGACATGTGACTTTCAGAGAAAACCATTGCACTACATTTTCCCATTAGCTTCAAGGGATATTTCTGTGCACTTTCTCAGACAGGACATCACATACCACATCCTTTAATATACTAGGGTGGGACAAATCCCAGTAGTACAGCACTTCCTCGATGTGCGGTCTGTGTGGGATCGATCCCCATTGAGCAACTGATAACTGAGGTAGATGTTAATCAGAAACAATGCAGTCATAAGTTTTATATGTATGCTGGATTTGTCATTTGTGTGGAGGAACAGCTGTTATTCTTGAAAAATGGGCCTTTTTGAATGGTACCAAGAAATAAAATGTTTTAGCATGAAGCCTTTAGCATGGGGTATGAAGATTCTGCGTGAAAAACATTGGGCTATTTCTCGCTCCAGCCAGTGCATCACAACTGGTATATCGAAGGCTGTGGTATGTAGTACCCTGTCTGTGGAATGGTGCATATAAAAGATCCCTTGCTGCTGACCAAAAAGAGTAGCCCATGATGTGGCAGCAGTGGATTTCCTCTTTCAATATCTGTGTGGTCCTTAACCATATGTCTGAAGCCATATAACTGTACATAAAATGTGCTAAGTGTGTCATTAAATAAAACATTTCTTTCCTTTGATATACATGTCATGGAGCACTAGTTGGTATGGAAGTTATTATTATTATTATTATTATTATTATTATTATTGTGTTGTTTAACGATGCACACATTATAATTACGGTTATATCGGCGTCGGACATATGGTTATGTCGAGAAAAAAACCAGTGGTTAGCTGACGGGGATCGATCCTAGACTGACCGTGCATCAGGCGGGCACTGTACCACTGGGCTATGCTGCCCGCTGGTATGGAAAAACCCCCCAATGTACCTGCTGAGGAGATTCAATTCAACAACTCAAGACATCTCTGGCGAGGGCACTACCGACTGAGATAAATCCCTCTACAACCCACTAATAATTTCAATGCATGGTTCCCACCCTTGCCCTATCACAATTATAAACATAAATGCGAAAACCAGGTTAGCAAGCCTTTCATAATGCTATGACACACTTATGTCACTTGAATAAAGGCCTACTGTTAGACACTCATACCGACACACAATAAGGAGTCTTGTATAGGTGTCTAATGCAAATACTAGTAGAAGACGCACAAAACAGTGATTGGTATGATATATACACTTGGTATTAAAAGCATTCTGTCACAGATTTATGGACCTTATTTCTCTTTTAATGAATAATAAATAAAAATTACATTATTGTTTACAAACCAACTCCAGCTATTGCATCATTTTTAACCATATTATTATGGAGTAAAATCCATGTCAACCCTCTCAGCAATGTTAGTTTTTGAATTATGGACCACTGCCATAATTCAATTATTTTTACAAAATATCATTAATAAGTGGAGTATGGTGGTTGCGTAGATGGTTGAATAAAGTACATTTTTGGACCAATCAAATATATATATTTTTAAGTAATACTGTGTTAGACCATGTAATAGGTCAGTGGTCTGTGACAATATGCCTTTAAGGAGAATGGCAGGGCTAACTGAGTTACCGTATTTTCCCATGTATTATGTGCACTTTTTTTCTTCAGAAAATACCAGTTAAAAATGGGGGTGCGCATTATAACTAGCAATAGAAAAACTATCTTTTAAAAATGTCCAGCAATCACCCATAAAACAAATCGCCAATTGGTTGTTTACGGTTCTTTACAGGTTATCGACAGTGTTCATTACAATGAAACGCCAAAACCTTCTTTAAAATCGCTTTTCACTTGTGATGCTTGTAATAAATGCAAAATAAATCTATAAGTTTCCATACCTCGCCAAAAAGTGCATAAAAATTACAAAACTGGACCGTAATTGTTTTTTAATTGCCATGAGATTTAACTTGGCTATTTCCGGCAAACTGGAAATATATCACGCTATTATAAATTTAGAAATCTCCCGCATTCACGTTAGCCACGAGAACCAAATGTATTATGCTATATTTTTGTTTTCATTTATTTATTAGTCATTTACAGTGTATGGGTATATAATTTTGTTTTCATTTATGCACGTGTGAGTCTGTGGCATGTAAGTACGCAAGTACTAGCTTTTCTTTAATGTGACATGTAGATCTATATACTCATGTACATAAAATAAGTTTTTTTTCTTGAATATACCGCTACTTTCGTTTTTTGTTAGTTTTGGTGTCTGGGAAAAATGGTACATCTTGCATTCACTGTCAATTTTTTGGTTTAAAAAAAACGGTGCGCATTACATTGTGGTTCGTGTTTTTTATCTTGGAATAAATGTTCAAAGTGGGGGGTGAGCATTATACACCGGTGCGCATAATACATGGGAAAATACGGTACTCTACATATACTAGTAGATTACTCAAAGCAGTGACTGAAACTCAGCACATTCAGTATTAAGGGGAATGGCAGAGATACATGTAGCTTTGCCACCAGAATCACCAATTGCCAATTAAAAAACAAAATCATTGATTAATTTTATTTTAATTTGGTGAAATTATATCATGTAATTGATTGATATTTTGTTAGAAAATTTAATAATTTGTTGGAAAATAGCTGTGGGTTTCATCAATTTTTAAAATTTAATAAATAACTTAGTGAAAGTTTCCTTTCACCCAAAGCTAACCTAAAATGGGTGTATATAGTGAAGAGTAACAGCAAAGACAACTCACATTTCTTAATCTCCTTTCTACTTCTTCTTTCAAATGTTCAGAACTGAAAATAAAAACAATCACAATAAAGTCTCTAGGGCAACTCAGTATACTTTGTAATCACTGTATAAAACTTACTAAGAGAAAGAAGGACAAAATCAGGTCATTAATTAGTATACATTATATATAATACATCTACATGTTACGGAAAACGAAGTGCATCAATATTTCAGTGATGAACTCCGTGATCGCCATACTCTACTGCATTTAAAATATATATGGACTTTAAAAATAATATAGTGAAACCCCTTTAAACCGGACACCCTTGTAACCAAGACAAATGTCCAGTATTAAGAGGGATCCAGTTTAGAGAGGTTAAGTTCTGTCTTGGTTTTTAAAAAGGGACTCTGTGAAACGTCCGGTTTTGAAGGAATTCCTGTTTACAGAGTGTCCGGTTTTGAGAGATTTCACTGTATAAGAGCTGTATAATTTTTTGGACAGTCCTTGTAAAGCAAAGTATAAAATGTGTATAATCTTACAAAGTGGCAGTCCTTCTATAGAGAGACCTCTTAAAGGGACATTCCTGAGTTTGCTGCAATATTTTAATGTGTAATCGACTAATAAAATATTTCTACAATCAAACTTACATATTAAATATATTTTCTTGTTTAGAATATTAGTGGCTTAATATTAAACGTGTTTCTGATCTTTCTAATATTTGTACTAGGCTAATTTTCATTTTATTTCCTAAAACATATTTTTCCGTACATACGAAATTATTTGAAGACGAAATCAAGTTTGGGCTTCTTACAAATATTAAAACGACCAGAAACACATTAAATATACAGACATTGATATTCTAAATAAGAAAATATATTTAATATGTAAGTTTAATTGTAGAAATATTTTATTAATTGGGAATATCTTACAATGCAGCAAACTCGGGAATGTCTCTTTAACAATTATCCATGTGACTTTTGTCTTGTAAAGAGATTTTATTTTGAAAGTGTTATTGGTTTTATCATTCAGATATGATTATGCCATGTTGTATGGCAGATAATTATATACAGAGAAGGAAAAATAATTAAATTCCTATTGCATTCATTATAACATAACATCATCCTATTCGTCCAGACATAGCAATAGATGAACGAAAAAATTACGTCATCAAGGAATGTATGGTTTCTGCCAGAGGGTGAAATGGGTATGGCGTCATACCCAAATTTTAATTTTTTAAGTTGACCTTTTGAAAAAATTAATGACTCTTTATCATCACTGTATGATTTTCTTAACCCTAACCCTAAACCTAACCCATTTTCTTTATGTGGGAGGCCCCCTATACCCACTATTCATTCAGCACACATATTATAAATATTAAATTTCATAGGGTCATACCTAAAAATGTCTTTCTTGCAGAAACACTGGAACGGCATATCTAATGATTTTTTATTTTTTATTTTTTAATTTTTTTTTAACGACGCACTCAACACATTATAAGTACGGTTATATCGGCGTCGGACATATGATTATGTCGAGAAAAACCCCCAGTGGTTAGCTGACGGGGGCATATCTAATGATGTCATTTTATATGGGCAAGTTGTCTTACTGAGCATTATTGTTAATGGACCAAAAGAAGATCAAAATAAAGTATGAAGTTTTAGTGTTATTATTAGCAAGTATCATTCAAATTTAATTATAAGTTTTGTCTGTTATTTCGTTTATGTTCATCTGGGAATTTTTTTTTTTTCTTCAAAAATCCGCAAAGTTATGTGAGAACGGCTTTGAAGATGCACACAGTTCAGGGATGATTTTTTTTTTTTCATACCCAGATGAATGTAAATGAAACAACAGACAATACTTAAATAAATTTAATAGCTTATTCATGATCACCATGCTTTTGGATGATTCAGAATTGTTTATAGCATAGTATCAGATAAATAACCCCAACAGAGCATTTGAATGAAGTACATCAAATAAAAACAAAACATAAACCTGTGCTGTTAGTATAAATATCAGAAGTCCAAACATTGAGTATTATAGTTCACTATATATATGATGTATATGAAGACAAGGTACATTAACAATTCAGTTGAGAAAGACAGACAAAAAAACCAAGACTCTGAGAGCAAGGACAGCGTAAAAACATGGTGTGAAATTCCACAGCAAAACAACATTATTTACGTTTCTTAAAAAATACACAGTACAAAATACACAAAATATCACACCTCAATTTGCCGACCATACACACCATCATTTCAAACACAAAAACCTTTTCTACATTTATCAAACATGCAGCATATTGAACACAAAAAAAACACACAAAAAAAAACTCAACACATTTTACCTGAAGCAGTGTGCAAATATGTCCTTATTTGTCCCATATCTGAATGTGTTTGAGCACAGGACACACACTGCATAACATAAACTAGAGAGAATAGCTGCGTAGAGCTGCAATCCCAGGGAGGAACACCACGGGACACAAGACTATTGAAACGAGGTCAAGCTATGATCTGCGAAGCCATCATAGCTCATCCAGTTAAGTTCACTTGGCAGGTAAATTATATATACCACCGTAATAATGAAAGAGGCTATTGTCAAGCTGAAGGAAAACTGATGACAAAAATACAGATCTATAAGCCAATTAATAGAAATTAAAATGTTGGCAATTATCAATTAATTAAGGATCAAAATTTTACGAGTAATAAAAAAAAAGATGGTTATTTATCATCTCTTATAGAAAAAAAGGAGAAAAGAATGTTTAATGGAGAAAAAATTTACCAGATTTTATTCATTACATTTTAAAACAATCACATTGATCCAGCAGTAGTAATAAAAAAAAATCATTTCTCGATAATGTAAAAAATAACAACATCAGGAACATCATATCTGACTTTATATTGTTACTGTGTCTTATTGAGTGTTATTGTTTAAGAACCAAAACCAATTTTAAAATTCTAAATAAAATATGAATTTCAGTGCTAAAATTCTAAAATAAAATACGAATTTCAGTGTTAAAATTCTAAATAAAATACGAATTTCAGTGTTAAAATTCTAAATAAAATATGAATTTCAGTGTTAAAATTCTAAATAAAATACGAATTTCAGTGTTAAAATTCTAAATAAAATATGAATTTCTGTGTTAAAATTTTTAAATAAAATATGAATTTCAGTGTTATTGTTGTGTATTTGTGTCACACAAGTTTGCAGATGATATTTGTTTATGTTCCTACCCAATGAATGAAAAACATATAGCAGACATTTATTAAATCCATTCCATTTTTCCTTTTTATTTAGTGCATCAAAACCCAATCTCAGGTTGTAACACATCTCGTTTAAAGTACTTACACAATTATCAAATTAAACAGAAGACACATAAACTGATTGCAATAAGCTGTCTGTGACACAGACAATGGGGCCCTATAATCATCTCTATTAGATACTGCTCATTTATAGACAGAAATAAAACTATTAAATTTCTATTAAATCTGAATTAAAGGTCACCAGGATTAGCTAATATAAACGTTCTCTTCAGAATAGGTCAAATTCTGTGTGTTTTTTTCAACAATTATTCTGATGATAACCTATCTAAATATGTTTGGCTGACCCACAATCAGAAAATGTCAGACGGTGGCTGGTGGAGATAGATGAGTCATTTTGTGCACAGCTCGGATGCATCATTTTATTTTCATTCATTATGAATGCATCTACACATGTATAATACAACTTGTCTACTTCACAAAAATACAGACTTGATGTATCATGTTACTCAATTCATCTACATCTACTCTTCTTTTACATAACAATGACCCAATTCATCAGCATTTTATACATAGAGGATTCGTCACCAGTAAGTTTTTAATATCAAAACATCAACTGAGACAAGTATCGATTAACTAGACAAGGTTAATATTTTACATATTAAAACAGATTAGTAGTGAATTCTATATCATATAACATTTCTAAAAGAACAATTTAATTCGAGATTTAGAAAATAAATAAAAAATAAAAAAATTAATTCAAATTTTCATTATTATTCAGATTAAGCTAGTGCAGGTCTCCTCGAATTTTTATAAAATCAACTAGCCATGGGATCAGTGATTAACATTTTTTACTAGCCATGTTTAAAAATTCACTAGCCATACCTTAGTTTAAGTTGATACAATTGTACTAAATAATAGTCATAGTCAGATATGGCACCAGCTAAAGAGGGAGATATGTGAAATGCATTTTGTGATATTAAAAACACCAGGATGACCAAAAACACTTCGAACGTACGGAAATGGATAACCTAAACAATAAAATCTAAGTAACATATGATTTCAGTTATCAAAAAAGGCTCTAATTTAGTCAAACATATCTCTTACTGTTTAAAAACTAGGTTACTAGGGTATGTCCTGTTAATAAAATAGATTTATGTCATGGATATTATGGTTAAGTCATAGGATATATTTTTAAATTTTATTTATCTCTTCATGTTTCTGCATAACACTATCTGTTCATATTTAACATAGACATGGCTCAGTATATCTATTTGGGAGTAGGATATAGTTCAGTGGTACTTGATGGATTCACAATTTCTCCCATCCCAACCAGTGTTTCATGATTGGTGTAAGCTCTTCCTTTCCAATGTAAGATTTAGTGTGTGGTATATGGTATGTTGAAAATTGTAAGCTGTGCTAGGCTTAGACTACCAACTGTCATGATGGAGTTGGCCAACCCACCAATCTCTCAACTGCTAAGACTGTAATGTTGCTAGACAAGAGGATTCTTACAACTTGATTCTTGTTGTATATATTACAACTCTTACGACCGATTAGTTGTTAATCTGAGTGCACCCGTCTTAAGTTTGGAGTTGGGGGAAAGAAAGAAAGAAATGTTTTATTTAACGATGCACTTAACACATTTTAGTTACGGTTATATGGCATCAGATATATGGTTAAGGACCACAGATTTTGAGAGGAAACCCGCTGTCACCACTTCATGGGCTACTCTTATGTCGATTAACAGCAAGGGATATTTTATTTGCCCTTCCCACAGGCAAGACAGCACAAATCATGGCCTTTGTTTAACCAGTTATGGATCACTGGTCGGTGCAAGTGGTTTATTGAGCCTTGCGGAGCACTCACTCAGGGTTTAGAGTCAGTATTCGGATTAAAAATCCCATGCCTTGACTGGGATCCGAACCCAGTACCTACCAGCCTGTAGACCAATAGCCTAACCACGACACCACTGAGGCCGGTCAGAGTTGGGGGAATGGCAACACAACCATCAAATTAGCCAACTTCATCATGACAGTTGATAGTTTAACTCTAGCATTAGACAGCCAATAGTTTGAACAATTTACAATTTAACAACTGTCCTTACACAAGTATTGAGATCAAGTGTCACAATTACCACAAACATAAAACAATGTGCTGGGGTGCTAATAGCATTCCTTTCCTTGGAATGAAAAATGATTTTATTTAACATTCTCCTTCTCTTACCGAAAACCCCACTGCTTTACATGACATGGGTTGAGTGTAAAATACTCCATGAATTAACAAGTAGAATATAAAACAGTGATAAACTTTATGATTTCCCCGTCTATACCACTGGTTCGGGCAGACACGGGTACTGCACCCATAAAACATAGGGCGGAGCCGCGTTTAAAATACACTCTACTTACAATTTGTCATTATGCATACTTTCAAGATTTTGGGTTCTTCTTATTTTGATGGCTATTTAAATGCTATCATAAACAAAACACTGTATATTAAACTATACATTATACAATTTTATTAGACAAGTCAGTGGGGAGCAAATTAATAGAATGACAGTGAAACACAGGGTAATAATTTATATATGTGTCCATGTTTTATGGGCACATAACTCCGACTGGAATTCTACATAGTGGAAGAACATGGGAATGTTTCTTTTACTGACACTTCAGCACATTGGGTTTTTTTGTTTTTTTTTATTTGTTTGTTTAATGATGCACTCAACACATTATAATTACGGCTATATCGGCGTCGGACATATGGTTATGTCGAGAAAAAACCCCAGTGGTTAGCTGACGGGGATCGATCCTATAGACCGACCGCGCATCAGGCGGGCACTGTACCACTGGGCTATGCTGCCTGTTCAGCACACTGTTTAGTCTGCGGCTGTTATATTCTCTGACATACAGTAATTAACACTACATAAGAAAAGAACCCCGTATCTCCAACATACGTACACCATATGATCACCACCAAACATTATTGTCTTTGCCTGTGTTATTACATCGGGTGGGATTTAGCTCAATCGATGGAGTGATCACTTGAGGTGCTTACGTCGCAGGATCGAACCACCTCAGTGGACTCATTCAACTAATTGTTTTTTCTCATTCTAGCAAGTGCACCATAATTGGACAAAGGCTGTGGTATGTTCTTTTCTGTCTGTGGGAAAGTGCATATAAAAGATCCCTTGCAGCATTAGGGAAAATGTAGCTGATTTCCTCCGATGACTACATGTCAGAATTACCAAATGTTTGATATCCAATAATCGATGATTAATAAATCAATATGCTCCAGTGTATGGTTTTTTTTTTTTTTTTTTTTTTTTTTTTTTTTTTTTTTTTTATCCCACTGCCCCCTTTCCTTTTTCTCCTTTGAATTCCATCTCATTTCTTCCCCATCTGACAACTCCTCCTATCTTTCAACTTATTTCACTGTCCACCTCCACATCCCAGTCCTTGTCTCTCCAACTGCGACATGTGCTTGTCTCTGGTGGCTATCTGTGCTACACACCTGCCATTCCCCATCAGCTTTTACCTGTGGACGTAGTCTGACCACTTCGGGAAGTGTTCAATAGTTACTTCTGGCATTGTTAAGAGGCACTTGTAACCACTTACTATGCACTAGTGGTATTGTAAAACAAAACAAACTCTATGTTAAAACAGACATTCCTTTCCTTTGAAGCCCAGCATTACAACAATCACTCATTACACTGCTTTAAATATTAACTACATTCCTAGCATTCTCACGTACACAGTACCTAATATTTGTAGTTGTACAATGAGTATTTATAACATTTCATGAAACATCCATATTTCATATGCACCTGCAGTGCAGTGCAGAACACCTGTGAGGTAAGATGTCCATAAACCACCTGCCAGTCACAATACCTAACATATTGCTGTGTTCTTTATTACAAACAAAGCTACATTCAGTTTTCATAATAATCTGTCACAGTTTGTAACATATATTATTGTGCCCTACATTACAGAGAGCTATTATATACACATTCAATTTACAAGAGCTTCGTATTCAAAAATTTGTCACGCACTGTCTGTGTTTTTATTTATAAATCCCTGTTATCAAACAGGTGTGTCCTGTACTACTGTGGCAAACAGCATACTTTATACTGGTATGGGTGTTGATCGTCACACCTGTAATGCATATAATAAGAACACAGAGTATTTTGACTGGGTTCCAAACCACCCCCATATATATAGCCCCTCATACATATAATACAT
>JAECMU010102474.1:0-16472 GCA_016106625.1 Dracogyra subfuscus
GACAGTGATAAGACACTGGTTGGGACAGGACAGTGATTAGACACTGATTGGGACAGGACAGTGATTAGACACTGATTGGGATAGGACAGTGATTAGACACTGGATGGGACAGGACAGTGATTAGACACTGGATGGGACAGGAGAAAACACAGTCAGAGAATGAGTCCACCCAATCAGTTGAGCAAGATCTCAACAGCTCAAAAGCTACACATGTTGGTCAGTTCAGAATACGGCTTTTTTGTTTTGTTAATCCACTAACCGTCCGTCGGGAAGGGACTATAGGTTTTAACCTCATACTTATTTTATTGCTTATATTCAATTAAGGTTCAAACATGCTGTCCTTGGCATACACACACATACACATATACGCACGTAAGAGCACACACACACTCACACTCACACACTCACACACACACACACACCTACCTCAGCTATATGGACTGTCTATCCAGGACAGGGGGTGAGTTGTTTGTGGTTAGTGAGAGAGAAATCGGTATAGTGCTCTTACACCCATGAAGTTGTTAAACTTGCTCTGGGTGGGTGCCAATACCCGGATGTCAACCTTGTGCCTACCAGACCAGTGAATTAACCTCTACACTGAATTAACCTCTACCCCACCAAGGCCAGTAATAACCTCTACCCCTCTCAGTCCAGTGAATTAACCTCTACCCCTCCCAGTCCAGTGAATTAACCTCTACCCCACCAAGGCCAGTAATAACTTCTACCCCTCCCAGTCCAGTGAATTAACCTCTACACTGAATTAACCTCTACCCCACCAAGGCCAGTAATAACTTCTACCCCTCCCAGACCAGTGAATTAACCTCTACACCAAATTAACCTCTACCCCTCCCAGTCCAGTGAATTAACCTCTACCCCTCCCAGACCAGTGAATTAACTCTACCCCACCAAGGCCAGTAATAACCTCTACCCCTCCCAGTCCAGTGAATTAACTCTACCCCACCAAGGCCAGTAATACAGTTTACTGAAGACATTTATTGATTAGCCTGCCATCTGGCAAATGTTGCTCACTCTTGATACTACATTCCAAAGGACAATGAATGTTTTTCAAGTCTTCACCCTCAGAAGAAACAGAACTAAATCCTCCATTGTAGTTTAACCCATGCTGTGTCTGAACACTGGCTCTTTCTGTTGTTTCAACTGGCGTGAATTAACCCTTGTGTCTTAAGAGAGGTGTTTTGTGTCATTTTGCCATTCATTCATTCATCATTCATTCATTCATTCATTCATTCATTCATTCATTCAGGGTGGGACTTAGCACAGTGGTCAAGCACTTGCTTGATACATAGTCTATTTAGGATTGGTCCTCCTTGGTCAGTCCAATGGATAATTTCTCTGTGCTATCCTATCTGTGGGATGGTGCATATAAAAGATCCATGGAAAATGGTCTAAATTAACTAGCTACTCTCAACTTACTAAATCAAAACCTATACTAGCTCCAAAAACTTTCCTTTTTACCGACCGTTCAAAATTGCGCCAAAATTGTTCAAACAAAATTGTGCATCTTTTTCTCTTTGGCATATTAATTGCTCCATTCAAAATTCCATAGAACCACAACCACCCACCCCCCGACTTTGTCGGGCTGCTGGTGCTCCCTTGCACCTGCCAGTGCAGGCAGTCCCTCCTCTCCCACCCCACCTTTCCTGTCCTGGACGGAGAGGCCGGTCCCTGCACCCAAGACAGGTGTGTGCTACAACAGCTTGTTCTGAATTTGCACGTAAAATCTTATGACATGAAATAATGGAAAAATATAGCAATTGTTCTTTCATAGACTTTATGTCAAAATGTTTCACATCCAGTAGCTGATAACTCAATGTGCTCTAGTGGTGTCATTAAACAAAACATACTTCTGTTTTTTCATGACAAAAAACACCAAATGTCTGACATCCAATAGCCAATGATTATAAACCAATGTGCTCTAGTGGTGTCGTTAAACAAAAGAAACTTTCTAACTGAATCTGACAGATCCCTTGCTGCTAGCCTAACTACTTAATACACTTAAGTTGATCTTAACGCTAAGATTACTTCATGAAACAGGACCCGGTACCTGATGATTAGACTTAATAATTTGTTTAACATGTCCATATACCACTAGGGTTTCTAACACGCCTATCTCGAATCTGGCCTCCGATAGGTTCTGGGTCTGACTCAGTACACGGATATCCTGATGATTAATAGATCAATGTGTTCTAGTGGTGCCATTAAACAAAACAAACAAAACTTTAATATTTTTTATACTATTGTTGAGAAATACATGCTAGTGAAAGATTAAGATGTTTTACAACTGAACCACTTCCTGTGTTGGTGAAACAAGCCTTGAGTCATATCAAAGGCAAACTTTCAGGCAATCATGTCCTGTTGTGGAATACTTGACAAATTGGCAGGTGATTTATACACAGAAAACTCTGAAACAAATTACTACTTCGGATAAGACACTTAAACTATAGATAGAAATAATGCTATAAATTATTTGGTGTGGAATCTATATGTAGCTCAGTTGGTAGAGCACTCAACTGAGGCCCATGGGTCACAGGATCAAATCCCCTCGGTGGATAAAGTTCCTTTATGAACTCCTCCAACCCCACCCACTCCAAACACTGTTCTAAAGTAGTAGATCAAGAGCTGTGGTATGTGCTGTCCTGCTGGGTGAAAATTCACATGAATGATTCCATGCTGCTATTTGAAAAATATAGCAAATCTTTTCTGAAGACTACATTTCGGAATTATTAATTTGTTTTTACACCCAATAGTCGAGTATCAATATATTAATGTGCTCTAGTGGTAATGCTAAACAAAAACAAACTTTAGCTTTTGGCTTCACATGCAGTGTTGTAAAAGGGCTGCGTAACTATAAAATCTGTTGTCCAGTTGTCCAGTGGCAAAGTGACCGTTGTTGAAGTGTCCATTAGCATCTTGGTTGATTCATTTTAATGTGATACTTAGCTGTAACTTTTTATTAACGGCCTATAAAACTCCCATTTTCTATATGTCCAAGTGTATAGTGATATTCGCCAGACACCTATCTTCATACGAGCATATATCGTGCATTCAATACAACCGACTTTGGTTACTTCACCTCCGTGACTCCCAGCCTTACAGGTGTTCTCATCCATAAAAAACAACAACTTCCTCAATTCTTATTTTGCATTCATGTTGAAGATTAATTTCTGCTTGCACATAATGGGTAGAACCTGATACACCAGGCTTGTAATAGTCCTTCTTTCACCTACAAACCGAACACATTTCACAGGTTGTCTTTTCGGTGTCGTGATAAAGATGTAGGCGATTGTTGCATGGATGGTGGGTTTTTTTGGTACTGCATTGTGTGGAAAAGATATATTACACCTTTGAATGCATGGATGCATAAATTATGTATGACACTCAATTATGCATAAAAACGTTGCCTGTTGGGGGTCAACACTTGAAAGCAGTGTGTAGCCTTTACTTCCAGCCATGCTGGTGAAGTCAGGTCATAGACTTAGCGTGACATATTGGCTGGGTGCTGAAAGTATTATATATTACACTTTCGATGTATGAATTAATGTTTAATAACTTTTCAGCATGACTGTACCCATCCTCCCACACCCGCAGTTCAAGCCTCTAGATCTCACCAATTTGGGCACCACATGTAGTTTTTTTGTGTTGGTTCTTTTGTCTGGAGGACAGTCAAAGGACAGTCAAAGTTATTTTAACCTAATTCAAGTGAAAAGAAAGAAAGGAATGCTGTATTTAATGATGCACTCAACACATTTTATTTACAGTTATATGGCGTCAGACATATGGTTAAGGACCACACATGTTGAGAGGAAACCTGCTGTCGCCACTTCATGGGCTACTCTTTTTTTGATTAGCAGCAAGGGATCTTTTATTTGCACTTCCCACAGGCAGGATAGCACAAACCATGGCTTTTGTTGAACTAGTTATGGATCACTGGTCAGTGCATAGGTTTATACCTACCCATTGAGCCTTGCGGAGCACTCACTCAGGATTTGGAGTTGGTATCTGGATTAAACATTCCATGCCACGACTGGGATACGAACCCAGTACCTACCAGCCTGTAGTTCGATGGCCTAACCACAAGCAAACACTCAACTGACTGAGTTAAATCCTTCACCAATAAATCAATGCATGAAAGAATGTGTAAAAAGTTACCAGCATGAGTCTGTAGCGCACCTTCCACACCCAAAATGATAAAGTCACGGTGAGTTTGTTCTGAAATGTGATTGCCATCAAATAGACAATAACACCCGCAAGGCTAATGACATCATTAGAAAGTAGGACAGGTCAAGTTACCTGTTCATGGGTCTGTGTTATGCTAATCACAGACTACCAACTGTCAGCACAAAGTTGACCAACGTTTTGCTCTCAAGACTTCTACGACTGTCCAGTTGCTAGTCTGAGTGGTCTTACAACTCTATTCTCATCGTATAAACCAGTAGTTGTGAATTTGAGCACTCTTACAACTCTATTCTCATCGTATAACCCAGTAGTTGTTAATCTCAATACACCCAACCCCATCATCAGGAGTCAGGCGTTAGGGAAATTACAATATGTAACTGTTGAGTTGGCCAACTTTGTTGTGACAGTTGGTAGTGTGATCCTAGCACGAGATTGTTGAACAAATATGAGACATTCACTTGATTCCATGAGAAAAAGATTTCAGTTTACAATGGTGATAATCTCATTGATTGCTCAGATTTGCAGGTGTTATTATCAATTTGATGCTCGTAAATGTTTCATTTTTAACCTCAGGCGATGTATTGCTTTCAGTCAAAAATGACATTTGTGGGCATCAAGTAGACACTGTTATCTGTAAATCTAAAGGCTCCATATGGTTATCTCCTAAAAAAAAAAAGATTTTCCTTTCTCTCCTTTGAATTCCATCTCATTTCTTTCCGATCTGGCAACTCCTATCTTTCAACATCCCAGTCCTTGTCTCTCCAACTGCGACAGGTGCTTATCTCGCGTGGCTATCTGTGCCACACACTTGCCATTCCCCATCAGCTTTTAGCTGTGGGCTTAGTCTGACCACGTCGGGGAATGTTTAGTAGCTACTTTCTGGCATTGTTAAGAGACACTTGTAACCACCCACTATGCACCCCTACTACTGGTGGTCGTTAGTTAGTGCGCTTTATTAGCGGCAGAAAAAAAGAAGAAGAAATATACAAAATTGGTTACTGGATTTTGCATGTTAATACACTAATGTACTTGGATGAAAGAAGGAAATGTTTTATTTAACGATACACTCAACACATTTTATTTATGGTTATATGGCATCCGACATATGGTTAAGGACAACACAAATATTCAGAGAGGAAACCTGCTGTCACCACTTGGGCAACTCTTGTTGATAGCAGCAAAATATCTCTCATATGCATCATCCCATAGATAAGATAGTACATACCACATCATGTTATACCAGTTGTGGAACACTGACTGGAATGAGAAATAGTCCGATGGGAATAAATCCTAGAATGATCGCACATCAAGCGAGCATTGTACTACAGGGCTGCATCCCACCCTCATTTGAAAACACACAGGTATGAAGCATACACATGCCATTAAATACACTTATCACAACATTAACACCCCTGCACGTACTGTAACCTCACCGTGGTGCAAGGGTGTAACATTCTCTTTGAGAATGGCCAATACAGCACAAAATTGAATTTTAGAGTAAAATTCAGTATCCGTAAAATTCTGTGCTATTTGTGTTTTTGTACAGTTCTTTACACTATTTTAGGTTTTTTAAATCTTGAATTTTTCAGTTGATGTTGATCATGACCTTATTTGTTTGCATTACCATAGTTTGACACCTAATAGCCGATGTATATTTTGTGCTGGGGTGTCGTTAAACATTCATTCATTCATTCGCACCATTAACAAGCCAGGAATCAGCTTATCTTATAGGTATCTACATAAGCTGCTGCTTAACTGTTACAGCAAAATATCTGACTTTATTACAATAATTGTTATATAATTCTTATTAAGAAGTGGATTGACAAACCAGGCTTATGCTAATACCTTTCCAGAATATATTCAGATTTATTCGTATTCTTGAATCGCTGTGATATATATCACAATGACACTAATATAAACTGTATTGTACGTTGTACAGTGCTGGGAGAGGTTTTAAATTAATGCAGGTTTCAGTCGGTTGGCCAATCCCAAAACCACTTCACTGTTCACAAATAATAAACATGTTTCCTAAAATGAAAATGAAAAAATATTTGCAGTGACTAATATGCACATATGGTACACATGTACTTGTAACATAGATTTTTTATTAGCTAAGGTCTCAGTTATTAGTCCAAGAAAGAAAAGAAAGAAAGAAATGTTTTGTTTAACGATGCACTCAACACATTTTTATTTACGGTTATATGGTGTCAGACATATGGTTAAGGACCACACAGATTTTGAGAGGAAACCCGCTATCACCACTTCATGGGCTGCTCTTTTTCGATTAGCAGCAAGGGATCTTTTATATGCACCATCCCACATACAGGGTATGGTCGTGGTGCACTGGCTGGAACAAATGGAATGGTTGGTTTTTGGGTGTGTTTTTTTTTATTAATTGATTCAAACCGAGAAACTAATCGATCGAGGTGTTCTGAATCTAGTTTGTTGAACGCAAAAAAAATCAGGGATCATGATTTTGATTTTAATTATTATTATTATTATTTTTATTTTTTTTTGCTTCAAAACATCTTATTAGGGTTGCTACATAAAATTAAGGTAGGTCAGGAAACTGGAAACCTACATATTTGTTTTAGGCCTAATTATAATGACAAAACTCAAACTCAAATCCAAACTCAGACCCTAATTATAGCTATGTTACAATGGCTGCAGTACTCAAACTCAAACTCTAACTGAAGTCCAAACTCAGACCCTAATTATAGCTATGTTACAATGGCTGCAATACTCAAACTCAAACTGTAACTTAAGTCCAAACTCAGACCCTAATTATAGCCATGTTACAATGGCTGCAATACTCAAACTCAAACTCTAACTTAAGTCCAAACTCAGACCCTAATTATAGCTATGTTGTAACAACCTCCTATTGGAAACATTTAGGTTTGTGCTTACAAATATGTCAGATTTCTGATAGATCAACAGACGAAACATTGGCTGGCGACATGCGGTGGCAGGGGAAATAGGAAGACACTCCTGTTGACACAGAGAGACAAGAGAGCCATCATGTAGACACAATTGATTGTTCCATTGAGAGCCGTGAACTAACCAAACACGTGTAGCTCTGATTTGTGATGGAGTCTTCATATTTCAGCAAACAGATCGCGTCTCTAATGTCAAAATATCTCAATGTTGACCAAGACATTGTTTCATTATAAGGAGCAAATTATATAGTCCAAAGGGCAGGAGGACATAGCCCAGTGGTAAAGTGCTCGTTTGCTGCACAGTCAGTCTAGGATCAGTCCCCGGCTGTGGACCCATATTGGGTGGTTTCTCATTCTGCTCAGTGCTATCGTATCTGTGGGATGGTGTTTATAAAAGATTACATGCTTCTAACTGAAAAATGTTGCAAGTTTTCTATCTAAGACTATATTTCAAAACTATCAAATGTCTGACATTCAGTATCTGATAATTTAATAAGTAATTGTGCTCTAGTGGTGTTGTTAAACAAAACAAACTTTGACTTTTTTTGGTGTTCAGAATACTGTTTGGAAGAGATTAAAGTTTATATTTTCACACAGTATTTTACATCCAAATTTGAAAGAATTCTAGTTTACAGAGGGTTTGGTTTTAAGAGGTTTCACTGCAGGAGTCAGTTACACTGTGGGCCTATGTTCTGGTTTACAGAGGGTCCGGTTTAATCAGGTTTCACTGCAGTAGTCAGTTACTATGTGAGCATATGTTCTGGTTTACAGAGGATCTGGTTTAATCAGGTTTCACTGCAGTAGTCAGTTACTATGTGAGCATATGTTCTGGCTTACAGAGGGTCCAGTTTTGAGAGGTTTCACTACAGTAGTCAATTAAGCTGTACGACTATGTTTTGGTTAATACAGGGTCCGGTTTAGACAGGTTCACTATAGTAGTCCAGTACCCTGTAAGCCTTTTCTAAATGGCTAGGTTTTATGGTTTGTACATGTATGTGAATCCTGTTTTTAATTCAGGAATGTTAAATATTCAGACACTTCATTTATTCTCGTCACAGGTATGAGCAGAAAGACACCTTGTCCACTCTCTTATAACACAGCCTTTCTTGAAATGTATGAATCATCGGTATAAATGAATACTGGTGGCCTACTCTCTACATACTTACCGGTAGTAGGTAAAAAAAAAAAGGAGAAAGGAATGTATTTTTAATACCACCTTTGTACGTTTTTAAACTGGCTGGTACATGTGTTGCATACACATTTTTTTTTTTTTTTTTTTTTAACAACGCACTCAACACATTATAATTACGGTTATATCAGCGTCAGACATATGGTTATGTTGAGGAAAAAACCCAGTGGTTAGCTGACAGGGATCAATCCTAGACCGACCGCGCATCAGGCGGGCACTGTACCACTGGGCTATGCTGCCCGCTGTGTTGCATACAAGTATTTTGACTTAAAGTTGAAGTTGAAGTTTTTTCTGTTTAGCAAAACTTCGAGAGTACATAGATTTTATTAATCATCAGCTATTGGATTTCAGACATTTGGTAATTTTTACGTACAATATTGGAGAGGAAACCCACTAGTATCAAGGAATCTTTTATATGCATTATCCCAAAGACAGGATAGCACATACTACAGCGTTTGATATACCAGCAGTCATGGTGCACTGGGTGGAACAAGAAACATCCCCATGGGCTGATAATGCATCATCAAGTGCTATACCACTGTGCTAACTCCTGCCCCTTGTATTCACTTAGTGGGTGAATCTAGCTTAGTTGGTAGAATGCTCGCCTGAGGTGCGTGGATTGTAGGATCAGACCCCACTCGGCCGGGAAGGGGGGGGGGGGGACCCATTCTATGATTGGAGTTCTTCCATCCCAGGCAGTGTCCCAACGACCGGTATATTAAAGGTTGTAGTATATGCTGTCCTGTCTGTAGGAAAATCCATATTAAAGATCCCTTGCAGAGGTTTCTTTTATGTCTGTAAGTCAGAATTACCAAATGTTTGACATCCAATAGCTGATGATTAATAAATCAATGTGCTCTAGTGGTGTCTATTTAAAGAAAAGTGCCGAAAATATTTACTAGCCCTTAAGTAATCATTAATGCAATGTGCTTTAGTAGTGTCTGTTTAAAGAAGAAATTCCGAAAATATATACTGGCCCTTTAGTAATGTAGTGTGCTCTAGTGGTGTCATTAAACAAAACAAACTTTAACATTCAAGTAATGTTGTTGAGTGTATATGTTAGTATTTCATTGGCTGACTGCAGATTGCACCTCTTGTTCTCTATAGGGGAAACTGCTGTGTAATAAGCTTTATAATACACCGTGTAAAACGATCAGTATGTCACTTCTGACAGTGCTTGACTGACCCATGTGACACTGACCCATGTGACACTGACTCGTGTGACACTGACCCACTGGATGTTCTTACATACAGACAGGGTTTCTTTTTGAAATGAGGAGATTGAGTAGTCAAGTGTGTGAGTATGTCTATATGTACATGTCACTGAACATACATGTACATGTACAGGCATCGGAAATAGGTCAAACATTATCATTCAGGTTACTAGGAGGTTACCACATGTCTAGCAAGTCAGGAATGGTACTCTGTTCTCCACAACATCTTATTAAACTGGACTGTACAGCTACTAGGCTGATCTTCCAGTTCCAACATTTTACTATATCAGTATAACTGGTGAAAACTTAAACCCCCTCCCCCCTCCCCATTTGTTACACCACAACCCTAGAACAGACTATGAACCCCTTGAAACTGTCTTTATAAGGTCCATGTGTCCTAACAGCTGTTATGCAATGAATGAATGAATGAATGTTTACCGACACCCCAGCACAAACAATACATCGGCTATTGGGTGTCAAACTATGATAATGCAAATAAATAAAGTGATGATCAACATCAATAAAAAAATTCAAGGTAGAAACAAAAACAGTGTAAAGAATTGTGCAAAAATACAAATACAAATATCACATAATTTTTACGGATACTGAATGTTACTCTAAACTTCAATTTGTGTTGTATTGGCCATTGTCAAAGAGAATGTTACACCCCTGCACCACAGTGAGGTTACAGCATGCATAGGGTTTCTCAAAGAGAATGTTACACCCCTGCACCACAGTGAGGTTACAGCATGCACAGGGTTTCTCAAAGAGAATATTACACCCCTGCACCACAGTGAGGTTACAGCATGCACAGGGTTTCTCAAAGAGAATGTTACACCCCTGCACCACAGTGAGGTTACAGCATGCACAGGGGAGCTGTTATGCTGATTCTAACATTTCACTACATCAGTATAATTAGTGAAGACTTAACCACCCATCCCCCACCCACATCTGTTAAACCACCACCCTACCACTGACCATGATACTTTAACCCTGCTGAAAGTTCCTGTGTGTCTGTACTCCTCAGTCTTAACATTTTACTATGTCAGAATATTAATTGGTGAAGACTTAAATCTAGCCCCACCCCCATTAGTTACACCACCACCCCTACAATTCGCTATGACACTTTATCCATGTTTAAAAGTGTCATTTTGTCATCCATATCTGTATAGCTGTTATGCTGACCCCTCAGTCTCACATTTCACTACATCAGTATACATGTACTTACTGGAGAAGGTGTCACAAATCCCCCCCCCCCCCCAATATGTTACACCCACCACTCTACCACCAATTATGATGCTTTATCACTGCTAAAAGTTCCTGTGTGTTGATATCCAGCTGTTGTGCTCACATCTGAGTCTTTAACATTTTACTACATCAATTGTTACCCCCCACCCTTCAATCTGTTACACCACCACCCCTACAGTCCACCATGACCCTTTAACCCTGCTGAGTGTCTTTGTGTCATCCACGTGTCTGTACAGATGTTATGCTGATCAACATCTCCGTTGGTGACTATTTTTACTGCCACTACCATCAGTAGAATCTTGCTGGTGTCAGCGGTCAGTTTATTGAGTGACCGAGCCCCTGGGCAGTGGCTTTACTTTGTGATAATAAGTGGCCATTAGGTATCCCATAAACCCTTTGTTCAGTCGGTTAGGTAACACCTCTGCTTTCGTTTATGCGATCATCAACATGGATTTCTTTCTCTGTTTAATTTCTTAATTTTGTTGATTACGTCACATGTTGTCAGTTTAAAGTTTTTGTTATCACTTTCAGGGTCTCACTACTTTAGTTAGGGGTGAGACGTAGCCCATTGGTAACATGCTCGCTTGATGCACGGTCAGTTTGGGATCGATCCCCATCGGTGTATCCATTGGGCTATTTCTCACAATTTCATATAAAAGATCCCTTGCTGCTAATCGAAAAGAGTACCCATGAAGTGGCAATAGCAGATTTCCTCCTTCAATATCCGTGTGGTCCTTAACCATATTTTCAATGCCATATAACTGTAAATAAAATGTGTTGAGTGCACCATTAAATGAACCATTTCCTTTCCTATACTTTATTTAGTTTATTTAGCATAGAATATAAACAGCCTATGTGTTCATTATTAACCTGAAAAATGTTTGAATTGGCAGAAAAAAACACACCTAAATATTTCAATATTTTTTTATTTGGGTTTTTGATAGAGGAGTTCCAAAAAGGGAAGCAACTCCCATTAGGGAAGCAATTCCCATTAAAGAGTAAAGTTTGTTTTGTTTAATGACACCACTAGAGCACATTGATTTATTAATCATCGGTTGATGGATCACAAACATATGATATGGGATAGAAAAAAAACCTGCTATATTTTTCCATTAGCAGCAAGGGATCTTTAAATGCACCATCCTACATACAGGATAGCACATACCAGTCGTGGTGCACTGGCTGGAACGAGAAATGGCCTGATGGGTCCACTGACGGGAATCGATCCTAGACTGACAGTGCATCAGGCGTGTACTATAGCACTGCATTAAAAGGACTGGGAATGAAGGAAGGAAATGTTTTATTTAACGATGCACTCAACACATTTTATTTACGGTTATATGGCATCAGACATATGGTTAACTTTTTTTTTTTTTTTTTTTTTTTTAAACGATGCACTCAACACATTATAATTACGGTTATATCAGCGTCGGACATATGGTTATGTCGAGAAAAAACCCCAGTGGGTAGCTGACGGGGATCGATCCTAGACCGACCGTGCATCAGGCGGGCACTGTACCACTGGGCTATGCTGCCCACTGACATATGGTTAAAGACAACACAGATATTGATGGAGGAAACCTGTTGTCACCATTTCATGGGCTACTCTTTTCAATTAGCAGCAAGGGATCTTTTATATACACCATCCCATAGACAGGATAGCACATACCGCAGCCTTTGATGTACCAGTCGTGGTGCATTGGCTGGAGCTAGTAATAGGCCAATGGGCCCACAGACGGGGATCAATCCCAAAATGACCGCGCATCAAGCGATCGCTTTACCACTGGGCTATGAGAAAGAAATAACCGAATGGGTCCACTGTGTTGCACTATAAGTGATTCATGTTTTGACTTTATCATAGTTTGACACCCAAATAGCCAATGTAGTTTTCATGCTGGGGTGTCATTAAACATTCATTCATTTTATAACTAATAGGTTTGTCTAACCATATTTTATCTATATTGTGTTTTTAGAGCTATACATCTCCTAATGTACATGTTGATTTATGGAGGAGCTATGACATAAGCTGTGCCTTGTCAGCTGGTTCCCGTTACAGCTATTGTTCAACATAAAAAGTGTCCACATACCTCAGAGAATTTCAAGTTGACATAAGACATAAATCTTGCATGAGTTAATTAGGCACCATACAACCATTCGTTATGTCATTACTTTGTGTAAACAGCTTAGTATAGTCTCGTTTTGGAAAACTGGTCTTCACTGAAAACATTGATATAGAATACAGAAAGTTAATGTTAAAGTTTCTTTTGTTTAACAACACCACTAGAGCACAGTGTCTGCTCTTTAACTTTTGTTTTGAGTTGCCCGGATGTCAGCACTTTCACTTGCCCATGTCTATCTTCACTTACCCGAATAATATTGCAACAGATTATAAGAAAAAACATGAAAAAAAGATAGAAAAATTGGTCACCAGGCGGGCAACCTTACTGTTTGTTGTCAGTCTCCCGTCGTCATTTTTAGTCGCCAGGGGCGATCGGGCGACCGTTGAGTTCGAACCCTGAGAGCACATTGATTTATTAAAATTGTCAGCTATTGGATATGAAACATTCGGTAATTTTGACTTGTAGTCTTAGACAAAATCTGCTACATTTTTCCATTAGTAACAAAGGATCTTTCTCACAGATGGGATAACACACACCACTGCCTTTGATATACCAGTCGTGGTGTACTGGCTGATATAAAAAATAACCCAATGAGTCCACCGACAGAGATCAATCATAAACTAACTGCATAATAGGTGAACATTTTACCACTAGGCTATATCCGCATCCCTTTACGTAATACAGAAATGCTGGTTCATGGGTCCACATTGGCGGAAATACATACCGGACATTCAGTCCTGGGTCCCATTCCACAAAGTGATCTTAGTCCTAAGATCAAATTAAGTGCATATGGTAGCTATGCGCCTAAGATAATCTTAGGGCTAAGATCGCTTCGTGGAACGGGGCCCAGGAAGCTACAAAATCTGCCAGGCCAAATCAAAACTTGACTCAAATTAATAATGTAAAAATATTTTCCTCTCTCTCTGTCTGTCTCTCTCTTCCCCCTCTCTCTCTTTCCCCTCTCTGTTTCTCTCTCTCTCCCCTCTCCCTTTGTCTCTCTCTCTCTGTCTCTCTCCCTCCCCCTCTCTCTGTGTGTGTTCTCACTCCCCTCTCTGTCTCTCTCGGTCTGTCTCTCTACCTGTCTCTCTCTGTGTGTCTCTCTGTCTGTCTCTCTCTGTCTGTCTCTCTCTTGCTCTCTGTCTCTGTCTCTCTCTCTGTCTCTCTCTATCTCTTTCTCTCTCCGTCTCTCTCTGTCTCTGTCTCTCTCTCTCTCTCTGTTTCTCTTTCTCTCATATCCGACATCATTAACTAGTTATTCTCCCTTTATTTGCCATTAATCAAAAGTATGTCTTTCACAAAGTCATAACGTTTTGTTATTTTGTTTTATTTGCCATTAACGAAAAGTATGTCTTTCACAAAAATGGCATTAAACTATTTGTTTTTTTATTCCTACCATTGTGGTCATTATAAAACAAGTATTATACACGTCACAAGATTCCAGTGTGAATTACAAACTGTGGTATATATTAACCAGGCAGCCAGCAGACAAAGCATATTTCGACCATCATCCCGTTAATACCTTAGAGACATCAGCCGAGGGCCGCGACTGCCTGATAGTAAAACCTTTGATTGCCGGCAGGTAAACAGTACACAACGTGTGTTACCTGTAGCAATGAAAATTGTCGTGTTGGCGTTTCTATTGTTGTTGTTGTTTTTCCCTTCCTGGAGCGTACGTTCGCAAGCATGTAGCCATGTGTCTGGACCCTGGCTACACAGGACACACGTACATCGGCCAGTAGATATCAGTAATATATAACATGCTGCCTGTGCCCGTTTCATATTTCAAGTTCTTAACGGTTGGTTTCATATTTTCCATTTGAGTCGTTTGTCAATCTACTTGTTGTTTTCTTTTCATGGTCGAGTTATAGATTTTTCCTTCTTGTTGGTTATGTATTCCAGAACTATTTATTTTCAATGTCATGTATGTTTTATGTGGCTGTAAAAGCTACCAAAAAATACTTAAAATTAGGAAATTATACCTCCAACCACTTTTCTATCAAGAATAATGTATTTGGTATTGTTTTTGTTTTACATATTCTGTTGCCATAGTAACCATATAACATAAGAAAGGTTATTACTATTAATTTTGTAATATACATAACTTTATTTTTACTATGACAACCATATATAATGTGACAGAGGTTGTGAGAGGTCATGACAATTTTACTTTACACAGGTAATATGTAACTTTGTCTGTTTTTCCAGTCTTAGAATTAAGGGTGGATGGGAAAATTATTTCTTTGTAAACATGTGTTTAAAGCACTGGTTTGTTAATCATCAGCTATTGGATGTCAAACATTTGATAATTTTAACATATTTAGAGAGGACGTCTGCTACCTTTTTCCATTAGTAGCTAGGGATCTTTTATATGCACCATCCCATAGACAGGACAGCACATACCACAGCCTTTGATGTGCCAGCCATGGTACACTGGATGGAGCAAGAAATAGTCTTTGTAAAAGAAATACACACTTACATTTAATGTATAAATAGCTACTCTTAATTTTGTACCGGCCTCATTGGTGTTGTGGTTAGGCCATCAGTGAACAGGCTGGTAGGTACTGGGTTCAGATCCCAGTCGAGGCATGGGATTTTAAATCCAGATACTGACTCCAAACCCTGAGCGAGTGGTCCACAAGGCTCAATGGGTAGGTGTAAACCACTTGCACCGACCAGTGATCCATAACTGGTTCAACAAAGGCCATGGTTTGTGCTATCCTGCCTGTGGGAAGCGCAAATAAAAGATCCCTTGCTGCCAATCAGAAAGAGTAGCCCATGAATTGGCGACAGGGGGTTTCCTCTCAAAATCTGTGTGGTTCTTAACCATATGTCTGACGCCATATAACCATAAATAAAATGTGTTGAGTGCATCGTTAAATAAAACATTTCTTTCTTTCTTATTTTTGCCTTGAAGTGAACACCTAATTTAATCTAGGTATATATTTAATTATATGCAGCTTGCACATCTCATCCCAAGCTTATCATCTGAGGGATTTTGTTTAGCTTTGCTTTAGAAACTACAGTAACTGTCAATTTAAATAGAAATAGAATATGATGGAAAGAAATAAGGGATCACACAAATAGTAATACTAAATGCTGTAATACTGTAATCAAAAACCTTATTCCAGTGTCAGAAGATGACGTGTTACTGGCAGTCAATTCAATTACATTATTGGCATTTAGTCCCAACAGTGCAGCTGTGTGTGAAATACAGACAGTATTACATTAGTAGTAAATTCAGTTTGGTCGACAATTTCATGTGAAATACAGACAGTATTACATTAGTAGTAAATTCAGTTTGGTCTACAATTTCATGTGAAATACAGACAGTATTACATTAGCAGTAAATTCAGTTTGGTCTACAATTTCATGTGAAATACAGACTGTATTACATTAGCAGTAAATTCAGTTTGGTCTACAATTTCATGTGAAATACAGACAGTATTACATTAGCAGTAAATTCAGTTTGGTCTACAATTTCATGTGAAATACAGACGGTATTACATTAGTAGTAAATTCAGTTTGGTCTACAATTTCATGTGAAATACAGACAGTATTACATTAGCAG
>JAECMU010102476.1:5429-19648 GCA_016106625.1 Dracogyra subfuscus
CCCCCCCAATATAAAATCCTACCTACGCCACTGTGCTGCACTGGTTGGAACGAGAAAAAGGTCAGTGGATGCAAGCATTCCTTTAAAACAAATCCCCGGTGACGCCTATTTTTCTTTCTAAATATGATACAAAACGGGTAAACGGTTGTATTAGATGTATAATAACATATAAGTGTGAAATATGGATTAAAATCGTTTAGGTTTTGTGCAAATATACTGAATAATTCAAAGAAAAAAAGAAAGAAATGTTTTATTTAACGACTAACTCAACACATTTTATTTACGCTTATATGGCAGCAGACATATGGTTAAAGACCACACAGATATTGAGAAAGGAAACACGCCGTCGGCTACTTCGTGGACTACTCTTTTCGATTAGCAACAAGGGATATTGTGTATGCACCATCCCATAGACAGGATAGCATATACTACGGTCGTTGGAGTCATGGTGCACTGGCTGGAGCAAGAAATAGCCCAATGGGCGCAATGACAGGGATCAATCCCAAACCGACCGTGCATTAAGCGATCACTTTGCCACTAGGCTACCTATCGGTTTCCTCCCCTCTTCACTGTGATAAATGCATCTCTTGTTTTAATGTTAAGGTACGACTACAAAGACGGCAAGTACGTGACGCTCAGCAAGGACGGCATCGTCAGTTTCTGGACGCTGGAGATGAAACATAAGGTGAACCTGAACATCAACCACGATGACACCCGCGTCAGCCGGCCCTGGTTCCTCGGCATGGTGTGTATGTACCATGCCAGCATTCTGGCCCTCGCCACCACCGACCGCGAGTTCGTCTTCGTCGACATCACCACCGACTCCTTCCTCAAGCGCTTCGTCATTACGGGACTCGAGAACTGCGTCACCGCCATGCACTTCTGGACCGACCTCAAAGACAGGCGCTTTGCCATCTTGGCATGGGGAGACACGCACGGCAACACATACGCTCTGTATTTTAAGGTTTGAAAGTTAAAGAGACAGAGCCTAGTTTTTAAAACACTAAGGTATATTTTTCATCTAGACCCTAGTTTCAACTCGTACAAATTGACACTAAGTTTGGTTAATTTCCAAACCTGTAACAACTTTGGATACAACAGAGTGAAACACGAGTCTGTGATATTGAAATACCCTTAAAAATAGACTAAAACGCTACTATACATAACCGTTACTTCTCAGACGGATGTGCCTTTTTAAAAATATGAACAATCCGTATTGTGGAATTAGAAACACCAGGATGACCAGAAACACTTCGGCTGTACGGAAATGGATAATCTAAACAATAAATTATTAGTAATATTTGTTATCATTAATGGCTCTAATTGTGAAAAATATGCCCGAGTGTTTAAAATCTAGGGTATGCCCCTTTAACATATTTTAGTGCTTACATGGTGCATACTTTCACAGAAATGCTGATTTAAGGTAATAATCTATAATTATTAGGTTCAGTAGTTTGTCGAATTTGTCACATTGCAGCTGTGAAGTTAATTCGCTTTTTGGTGAATTATTATCTTTGAAAGACCCAGCACTGTTATAGTTCCAATACAAAATTATACATAGTATTATACCAACAAATATTTTTTAACATTAAGTAAAATTGATTAATTCTATTATTTGTTATTTTTGCTCACACGAGCCAAACACTTCAGCATCTATGTTATGACTGCCCAAGTCTTCCAACTCTGGAGTACTACAGATAGTTAAATAATAAAGTTTATATTGTTTAACGCCACCACTAAAGCACTTTAATAATCGGCTACTGGATATCAAACATTTGGTAATTTTGACGTATAGTCTTAGAGAGGAAATCTGCTACATTTTCCCATTAATAGTATGCTTAAGGGATCTTTTATATGCGCCATCTGATAGGCAGCATAGCACATACCACTGCCTTGGATTTATCAGTCGTGGTGCACTGGCAGTTATTAATGAGGAAGGAAATTTTATTTAACGAAGTACTCAATACATTTAATTTACGGTTATATGGTGTCAGACATATGGTTAAGGACCACGCAGGAAATTCGCTGTCGCCACTTCATGGGTTACTTTTTTCGTAGCCCAGTGGTATAGCGCTTGCTCGATGCCAGGTCGGTCCAGGATCGATCCTCGTCAGTGTTGGGCTGTTTCTCGCTCCAGCCAGTGCACCACGACTGGTATATCAAAGTCCGTGGTATGTGCTATCCTGTCTGGGATGGTGCATATAAAAGATCTCTTGCTGCTAATCAAAAAGAGTAGCCCATGAAGTTGCAACAGCAGGTTTCTTCCCTTAATATCTGTGTTGCCATTAACCATATGTCCGACGTCATATAATCGTAAATACAATGTGCTGAGTGCGTCATTAAATAAAACCAGGGTTCGATGTGAACTTTATTTACTACTAGACCAGTGGACTAGTATGTCTTAAAATTTGCTAGACCTGACCTAATATCAACTAGACCAAACTGCTGAATGAATGAATGTTTAACTACACCCCAGCACAAAATTACATATCGGCTATTGGGTGTCACAAATGGTATGTATTAAAATATTATAACAAAGTGCTGAATGACAAAATGTACCTAAGCAGGGCTAATTTAGTTAAACTTTGCTTCATATTTCCTATTATTTGAAGAGTATACATAATAATTAGCCAATGTAACTATATTTGAATAAAACACACCAATAAAAACACCATGGTTTGTGTAACATATAAATAATTCGAAAACGAAATCGACTGTCGTATATTTGAAAAACCCGAAAAACATTTATTCAAAGAATGTACACTATTGTATGTTTTGCATTTTTATTACCTTATTCGATTTATTGGACAATGTACCGAAGTATCAAGCAGAAACAATATTAATTAATATTAATTGTTCAGTTATTCACTGCCCAATGCATCACGTCTAATTATAGAATTTCCGTGTCGATAGTTTAATGGAACATATTAATGTTTGTAGAATCACTGGATGACAAATTAATTCACAGCTCATAAATTATCAACACGACCAGTCGGGCTACTCAGAAACACTTATAACTAGAGTCCGAACCAGCTGTTTACTAGACAATGTCGTTCGGATATACCTTAGTGTCGAAGCCTGAAAACAGCTGCTATTTTCATTTCATTTTCGATTAGCAGCAAGGAATCTATTATATGCACCATCCCACAGACAGCGTAGTACATACCACGGCCAATCGTGGTGCACTGGCTGTAACAAGAAATATCCCAATGGTCCCACCGACGAGGATCGATCCCGGACCAACCGTGCATCGATCGAGCGCTTTACCACTGGGCTACATCCCGGCCCCTTATTAATGTGAAACATTCACCAAATCAATTTTTGATTCACACTGGATGTTGATGTCTCTAGAGCAATTTTGGTCGAGTGTACAATGATCAATTTGTCTAAACAAATATTTTTAACCATATCTCGTGAACAGCTTTGCTGCTGCTAATGAAAAAGCATTTGCTGGTTTCCTTTGAAAACTAACTAGCCAGAAACACCAAATGATTGATACCCAGTAGCTGATGATTAATAAATCAATGTGCTATAGCGGTGTCTTTAAACAAAACGAACTTTAACTTTAACTTACCAAGATAATATGTACTTTTAGTTGTTATAAAGGCTCTGCTAATTGGAGACATATTCCCATGGCTGTAAGCACGGCATTGTTGATCTGTATATAAGATTATATACAACGATCTAACCTAGGATATTCACCGGTCTAGGACCAAGGAACTGGCCCACGCCAGAACTTGCACCTAAGGCAGGCGTGCTCTACAACATCTTGCTCTGAAAACACACGTTAAATAATTTCCTCAGAATCTATTACCGTTGTGAGGTGTAAATTAGGTCATTCCAACTCAAGGGACAAAAGTTTAAGAATGATAACTGGCACTCGTCCTTTTGTAGATGGTTTTTCGGACACTCGTCAGAGTTCGACAAATACGTTAGCCCGACGACCGGGGCTAATGCTTTTTAACATCGGACTAGTGACATGTGCAAATCCCATAGCGCGATGGGCTATTGGGATTTTTCTAATTAAAAAAGTAGGGTAGAAAAACTACTCGCTGAAAGTAAAGGTTATTCCTCCACGAGAGAGAGAGAGAGAGAGAGAGAGAGAGAGAGAGAGAGAGAGAGAGAGAGAGAGAGAGAGAGAGAGAGAGAGAGAGAGAGAGAGAGAGAGAGAGAGACAGACAGAGAGAGAGACAGAGACAGAGAGAACGAAAACCGTCAACAAAAGGACTTGAGCCAGAAACTATTAATCTTGCACAGTGCAAAAGTGACTAATTCAATCCGGTGGGCAAGAAAGTCTTTCATATTGGTCATTCCCAGTCTAGAGCTCATCGCGGTAAGACGTGTTTGTTTCGCTTGTGCACACTGCACATGCTTTCGCAGCTCGACTTGGATCCTTCACTTCGCTGTTTTCGTCAGCGAAGTGAAGTTTTCAACTGGGAGTGTATGCGGCCTTTGGAAATGATTGAACGCTGGAACGCTTCTCGTTTCGACAGTCTGCACCACCAGGTTGGATTCTTTTTTAGCGAGATTCCTTGCCTCCACGTCATTTTTCTGTCTTGTTTGGCGACTTGGGTGGGGTTTGTGTGTTTTTTCCGTGACTCGTATGACGACCATTCTGCAGAAGGCCACGGTTGTTCGCATTTAGTCTCTACATGTCCGAGCCTGTCCTAGCAAGATTGACCGCCCCACTGTAAGAAGAAATAGGAAGCGGGTCGGCCCCTACTACTCTTTTCTAGATTTTACTTTGTTTTATTGATACCATCTCGTATCCTCCAGAGTCGGGCCCTTTGCACCACTATACCAACCCATGACGACTGAACTGTGCCCTAGTCTAATTCTCTTTCTCGTTCAGACGGATTCGGCTTCTCAAGATCTGTATTTCAGCACAGCACTACACCTTCAATATCTACTGACTGTCAATCTAGGCTGTTTTTGATGCGATGCAACTCTTCTCGTCCCAACAAGCTGTGCACCCTAACGGCCTTAATAAGACCACTCACGTGGACACGTAGATCGGACTTTAAAGTTTTAGACCTTCGTTCAAAAGTGTATGTCGAAATTATTCTCTTTTATTAAATTATTAAATAGTCCGATCATCTCTTCTTTCTCTTATTTATTTTTGCACTGTCCTTCGAAAATGCTTCAAATTATATAAATATTCGATCGAGCAGTCAGTTCTTTTTATTTTTGGCTTAAAATTCTATTAACGTTTTTTACTAATAGCTATTTTTAAAATTCTTCTCTTTTTTAACTACTTCCACCCCTCCATCCCCAGTCAGGCCACCGGTCTAATCTAATTTCTTGTTGACCACCCGATCTAACAGTAGCCAGTTGGAACTCATGTCCACCAGTCAAAACCTTACTTGCAGAATTATGCAAGTGATTTGAAAATAATTTAAAAACATTCCGAATTACAAATACCAGTAGAACTAATTTTAATCAGATTGCTAACAGCACTACGTAGACTAACATTTCGTCCTTTTATAACGTTATTTAGGAGAATACAAATTCAAAAAATATCGGGTGAGTCTATTTTAGTGGCCGCAGTACAGCGAACCATACCTGTATGTACGACATCGGGTATCAGTCTTCAATTTTGTATTACAAATTATTTATTTATTTAAAAAAAAAATAATAATAATAAAATAATAATAATAAATAAATAAATAAATAAAATAAAAAATCAGTCTTCAGTTTTATATTACATGTCATATACCTTCAGGATAATGGGAAATGTTTTCAAATTATTTTTACTGGCATGATTCTGCAAGTAAGGTTTTGACTGGTGGACATGAGCTCCAACTGGCTGCTGTTAGATCCACATGTAATAGTGGAGCTAATTTTAATTAAATTGGATCTAATTTAGCGACCAAATTTAATGAGTAAAATTTTCATTATTAATTATATTAATTAGAGATGCGCATTAACATTTTAAAGGCCCATTATTTAATTTTTGAATGTAAATGTCAAAATTGTCCGTTTAATTATTTTTTTCTGTCCCGGGACAAGGCCCTGGCTAACCAGAGACCGGCCCCGGGACGGACCTGCTTGAAACTCTAGTGGTATATCAGCATGTAAAAATGATTTGCACTCGCACTCATATTGGTGGTCGCTATTTGCAGGTGTTACGAGGGGGCGGGATGTTCGCGTCCACCAGTGACAAGAAGGACACGGCAAAGAAAGCGTCGTACTCGGAGATTATGCGCGGTATGGTTCCCTACATCCGCTGTTACAAGCTGGCCGGGGTGCACGAGGACTGGGTGTGCCAGATCAAGTTCATACCCCAGCTGAAGGGCTTCGTATCGTGCTGCCAGAGGTAAACATTAATAAATATTAAACATAGTGATACACTTAGTAGACATCCAGGCAATTTAAGCCCAATTTAACCCACACAAATTGAAACAGTTGGTTTCTCTTTGCATTTGTTATTCAGAAAGACATCAGAAAGTCTAGAAACATTTTTGTAAACTAAGTTAATTTGCTTTGTGTGTGTGTGATGGAGGGGGGGTAAGCATAAATTAAAGATGACTACTATAAAACTTCATTTGACCGTATAGTGACTTAAAACGTATATTTATGATTGATTTTAAATGTTAAAAGTATGATTTTCAAGATCAAAATAATAAAACATACTAAAAAATGATTGGTCTGTAACTTGGCCAAAAAAAATAATTAAAAAATAAAAAAATGTTAGGTATATTTTGACAAAATATCACGTATTCGCGACATACCACTAGGGTTTATTTATATTTATTTCATTTTGTGTCATATATTTTTTTATAAATGGCAAGCCGAGATGTTGATAAATGACCTGTCTGTCCGTATGTCTGTCTCTCCGAGTGACTTCAGCTAGTGCACCGCGACTGGTATATCAAAGGCCATAGTATGTAATCGAAAAGAGTAGCCCATGAAGTGGCGACAGCGGGATTCCTCTACCAGTATCTCTGTCCCATCTGTCCGACGCCATATAGCCGTAAATACAATGTGTTGAGTGTGTCATTAAATAAAACATTTCTTTCTTTTTAATTTCTCTGAGGTCGAACACGTCGCTGTTTGTAGCAGACTTTATCAAGAACCGGACGCCCGTGTACTACAAGGTCAACAAGGGACTGACGTGCTTCGACTACTGCTCCGTGTTGAACGTCATCGTGACCGGCGGCATTGACTGCGCAGTCCGTGTGTGGAACCCCTACCTCACCCACAGGGCCATCGCCTTCCTTAAGGTATTTAAGTGAGCTCTCCGTCGCTGTCTCTCGATTGGGCTACTCGTTCTCCCTTGAACCCGATAGCGCAGGCGGTCCCCTCTTACCTTCCCCCACACCTTTCCTGTCACAGACGGAGAGATCCAGCCAAGACCGGTCCCTGTGCCTGTGACAGGCGTGCGCTACAACAGCTTGCTCTGAATGTGCACGTTAAGAACTTAAGACTTAGGACTCTGTCTGTCTGTCTGTATGTCTGTCTCTCTCTCTCTCTCTCTCTCTCTCTCTCTCTCTCTCTCTCTCTCTCTCTCTCTATCAAAAGAACCACATTAAGATTTGTTCATAAACAGAATTTTTTTAATGTTGACGGTAAAGATATTGGCATTGCCATTGTCAGAGACATGACATATGTCAATGTCCATGTCCATGTTAATGTCACTACAGGGTCATACCAGGCCCATCATCTACGTGTTCGTGAACAGCAACCGCAGCCAGGTACTGAGCATCGACCAGGACAAGACGATCAACATATTCGGCCTCAAGGACCAGACGTGGATACAGCACATCGGGCACCGCATCGTGCGCCTGGGGCCGTTCCCGTTGACGGCAACCTTCTTCAACGAGAAGCTGCAGCACCTGATCCTGGCCACCAATCATCTGGGGATGATGGAGCAGAAGTACGAGACGAAGCCGACGGACGCCATCTCGCACAAACACCCCGTCGTCGTGTCGCTGTACAACAAGACATTCAAGTACCTCGTCACCGCCTGCGAGGGCTCCGTCGTCAGCATCTGGGACATCAAGACCGGTACTAAAGTCAATGTCAATGTCATTGTTAATGTCAGTGTTAATGTCAATGTTATCGTCAATATTAATGTCAGTGTTAATGTCAGTGTTAATATAACTCGTCACCGCCCGCGAGGGCTCCGTCGAATGCATCTGGAACTTCAAGACCGGTACTAAAGTCAATGTCAATGTCATTGTTAATGTCAATGTTATCGTCATCATTAATGTCAGTGTTAATGTCAGTGTTAATATACCTCGACACCGCCTGCGAGGGGTCCGTCGAAATCATCTGGGGCATCAAGACCGGTACTATAGTTAAAGTTAATGTCAATGTCATTGTTAATGTCAGTATTAATGTCAGTGTTAATGTACCTCTCAGCGCCCTCAATAGTTTAACAAGTAGCAGGCTACAACAGTGATGATAGCAGGGGACAAAGCGGGGGATCCCTTTTGTAGGAGACTTTATTAAAGAAGAAAAGGGAACCTCTTTTTTTTACCATCAACGAAAAGTAGGCGGCGGCAAAAGCTGTTTCAGGTGGCGATTTGCCGCCGGAGACCGGGTACTTTTGAGGGCTCTGACCTCTTCACCGCCTGCGAGGGGTCCGTCGTCAGCAGCTGGGACATCAAGATCGGTACTAGAGTTGAAGTCAGTGCCAATGGCATTGTTAATGTTAACATCCGTGTTACTGTACCTCGTCACCGCTTGCAAGGGATCCGTCCCAGCATCTACATCAAAACAGGTACTAGAGGTACAGGTAAATAGCAGTGTTAATGTCAAGGTTAATGTTAACGTTAATGCTAATGTCAGTGTTAATGTTAACGATAACGTTGATGTCAATGTTAATGTACCTCCTCACCGCCTGTGAGGGGTCCGTCAAATAGCATCTGGGACATCAAAACCGGTAGAGGTCAACGTTGGTGTCAAAGTCATTGTCCAGACTAATGTTAAGGACAATGCTAATGTCAATGCTTGTTAATTTTAACATCAGTGTTAATGTAGGCCTACCTCGTTATCGCCTGCTAGGGTTCGGTCAGCGTCTAGGACATTAAGACTGGAACTGTTTCATTTAACGACACCACTAGAGTGTATTGATTAACTACCCATCGGCTAATGAATGGAAAAACTAATTGTTTTAATGACCAGGCTATCTTAGCTCTATGAAATCGTAAAACCATCGTAGGCTATGACTTCACTACAGTACACGCCATAGTGACGTCATAGCCTATGATGGTTTTACGATTTCATAGCGATAAGATAGCTTCGAAAATATGGACGCAGGGGCGGATGCATGAAATAGTTTTCTGGTGAGGGACACATGGAACATGGACCAACTCGTCAAAACGGCATCCCGATGGAAAACATTAAGATCAACGAAATGGGCACTTGATTATGTTTAGCAGGGACGGGTCCCCAGGATCCGATTCCGACATTAGATGAAACGCGATGCAGCCTCGCCAAAGGCTACTGTTTTCAGTTAGTAGCAACGGAATGTTTATATGCACCATCCCACAGACAACATAATACATACCACGGCATATACTAGTATTATACCATTTTTGGTGACGCTGGCTGGAACGAGTAATAGCTCAATGGATCCACCAAAGGGGGTCAATCTAATACCGATCGCGCCTTACCACTGGGCTATCAGCCTGTCCTACCCATTGGTTATTGAATATCAAACACAATGGTGTGACAATTAGTCTTTAAAAAACCTGCTACATTAACAAGGGATCATTTATATGCACTTTCCTTTAGACTGGGCAGGACAAACTACGAATTTTATATTACAGTCGTGGGTTGCTGATTGGGATCGGGAGGTGGTGGGGAGTTAGAGTTAGAGGGACTGGTACTAGATTTCGATTGTGCTACACAGGGTCTAGGTACTGGGTTCGGATCCCAGTCGAGGCATGGGATTTTTAATCCAGATACAGACTCCAAAACCTGAGTGAGTGCTTCGCAAGGCTCAATGGGTAGGTGTAAACCACTTGCACCGACCAATGAACAATAATTGGTTAAACAAAGGCCATGGTTTGTGATGTCCTGCCTGTGGGAAGCACAAATAAAAGATCCCATGCTGCTATTCTAATCGGAAAGAGTAGCTCATGAAGTGGCGACAGCGGGTTTTCTCTCAAAATCTGTGTGGTGCTTAACCATATGTCTGACGCCATATTATAACCGTAAAATAAAATGTTGAGTGTGTCGTTAAATAAAAATGTCTTTCTTTCTTTCTTTCTTTCTTTCTTTCATTCATTTATTCATTCTTTCATTCATTCATTCACTCACTCACTCACTCACTCACTCACTCACTCACGTGTATACTGTATGTTTGTTTTGTCGTGTCCAGGGAGCAAGGTGATGCAGTTCATCAACGCGCACACGTCGGTGACTGACGGCATCGAGTGCCCAGTCGAGATCACCGCCATGGCGTTCGACAGCCAGGAGAAGCGCGTCCTCACTGGCGCCAGGAACGGCACCGTCAAGGTGTGGAACTTCAACAACGGCTCGTGCCTGCAGGAGTTCGCCATACGGGAGGGCACGCCGGTCATTGCCATCGTCTGCATTGCGCCAGAGGTCTACGTCACGGGCTGGAGCAGGAACGTCAGCGTCTTCGTTGACGGCGCGAGCAATGAGTGCAGGAAGACGTGGATGACACGCCACCACGAGGACATCCTCAGCATGGCCTACCAGGCTCCCGACACCATCGCGACCAGCTCCTATGACGGTGACATCATCCTGTGGATGCGCGACACGGGGCAGGCGGTCTCGCGGCTGAACGCCCACGAGAGCGACCGGTCGATTGACCTTACCGTCGATTATAGGAGGCACTTCTCCACGATAGCGGTCTCTTTCTCTGAGTGCTTGTCAGAATCGACCGCTGGCGAAAGCAACACGTGTGTGGACGTTGATGAAACTGCCGACAGAGTGGACAACAGTACCACTGCAGTGGACGGCGGCTTGGTCTCAGAAAGACAAAATGGTGGTTTGATGCCAGAAAAAAAGGATAGCTTTGCCCTGGAGAGAAAAAACAGTGGCGATTCGCCAGAAAGAAAGAATAGCTTGGCGCAGGAAAGGCGAAACGTTGGATTTTCGCCAGAAAAAAGGATGAGCTTGGCCCCGGTAAGACAAAGCGGTGGTTTGACACCAGAAAAAAGGAATAGTTTACCAGTACAATTTATGCAGAAGAGCGTGTCGCCACAAAACAGCAAGAATATGTTATCACGAGGAAGTTACGAACTGATATCAGAAACAAGCCAGAGCTGGAAACCGGAAAAAAGGTACAGCTCGATGCCAGAGGACAGCAGCAGCTGGTCGCCAGGACGACAAGGCAACGACATATTAGGACGTGAATACTTAAATCTGTCACCAGACCGGAAAAACAGCAACGTGTCAGAGACGTCTGAAAGACGAAACAGGTTCATGTCCAAGAGATCGCTCTTCGCCGACCTGAAAGGAAAGGAGGAAGAGAACGTGGTGGTCGTCCAGAAGAAGAAGTCCAACGACTTCTACGAACACCCGCTGCTGTGGGCGCTGGACAAGAAGGCGATCGTCAGCCAGGGCAGCAAGTACCGTCCGAGGAAGCGGTACCCGAGGGAGGACTACGACAACCTGTGCAGAGTGTACGAGGCCGCGGTGGACACGATCCTCTTCCTGGAGACCCGCGATCCGCAGGACAAGGACACGGCGACGCTCATGTCCGCGGGCGCCGAGGGCTGGGTCAGGGCCTGGTCCACCCACAAGAGGGGCGGTCTGCTAGGCCAGTTCAACGCGGGACACGAGGTCGGGTACTCGGTGACACACATGGTGACGGACATCAAGAATCGCTACATCGTCACATCGGACTCTATGGGGTATGTAAAGGTGTGGGACATCGTCAACTACTGTGCCAACAGAACGATGTCCGAGGAGGAGCTTGACGACCACAGGAAAAGGATGAGGAACAAGTTCTCCTTCCTAAGGTTCACGGGGCAGTTCGAGAAGTCCTTCTATGGCAGCGCGGCGCCCGACAAGAAGGAGACGAGGAGACCCCCGCCGAAGACCAGCAAACCGGAGTTGACCCTGAAGACGCCGCCGCTGCTGAACTCATTCCGGGCACACCTGCAGGCCGTCAACTACATGAACATCGTCGACGACGACTACCTGATCACGTGCAGCTCGGACCAGTCGGTGCGCATGTGGACGCTGTGCGGCCGGTACATCGGCACGTTCAGCGAGACGTGGAGCCCGCTGCCGGACAACGCCGAACCATCCGAGGTAACGTGCTCCATGCCCGTCGACCTCAGGCGCACGGCCTCGGCGAGGACCCTGTGGGTGCTGAACGGAGGGCAGCAGCCCCACTGGGAGACCGCGTTACGCGTGATGCGCCAGATCGGTGTCTGTCGTCTGCTCCGCCAGGCGGGCTTCAAGTGGTCGCAGAAATCCCAGGCCGATACACCCGTCACCAACGTTCAGACGACCTCCGTGGACATCGGCAGCAACATACTGGGCGTCTCCTACAGGCGCCAGATGAGACACCGGATGACGCCCGAGATGCCCAGGTTGTTCGACAGACCTTGTTCGGTAGGTGGTCGTGCGAGTCTTATAATTAATGGAACATTTGACATAAATTGTACTGCCACATAATATATTATATAGTCATGGACAGAACTCTCTGGCGAAGTCAGAGGTTGTTCCGACGACAGGCGTGCTTGAACAGTCCACAGTTTTCATTATTTAAAAAAATTATATTTTGGGAGGATAGTATCATATTCTTCCCCCTGAAACATTACATTAAATTATGAATGTTATAGAAGTGATGCAAAGCTATATGATAATCTGAATAGTTTCTTTACTGTTTGTTTTGTTTAACAATACCACTAGATCACATTCATAGGCATATGGGCTCCCACATTTTTAGGACAGGCCGATTTTTAACCGAATTCAAAAAAATTATTAGCAATACTGCCGATAAGCTAAATAGGTTTGCAAACGAAACTACACATGGATTACAACTAATATTGAGGGTAAACTAATGGAAATATATCGTAAAAATGGTTCAGACGAGCTCGTTTTTCTCGAATTTCTCCAATATCGTTTTTGCCCAAATTTGATCTCTTTTTTTTTTTTTCCAACACCGGGAGACAGTTATGAGCGATGTGATGTGAAACATTAGGGAATTTTTACAGTCTTAGAGAGGACACCAGGTACAGTTTTCCATTAGTAGAAAGGGATATTTTATATGCACCATTCCAAACACAGGATAGCACATACCACGACCTTTGATATACCAGTCATGGTGCACTGGCAGGAACGAGAAATAGCCCTATGCACCCACCGACGGGGATTGATCCTGGATAAGTGTGCTAGAATTACAACTGTACGTCCGTCTACATGAAGGGGTGTAGGGAGAGAGAGAGAAAGAGAGAGAGAGAGAGAGAGAGAGAGAGAGAGAGAGAGAGAGAGAGAGAGAGAGAGAGAGAGAGGTGGGCAGAGAGACAGACAGAAACAAAGAATGGGAGACTTGTTTTTTTACTCTTTCTCCTCTTCCAAGATTCCTTGCCTCCACGTCATTTCTCCCCGGCTGTGTATGTCGACTTGTTTTTTCGTGACTCATATGACGACAACTCTGCAGAATGCTATGGTTGTTCGCGTTTAGTCTCTACATGTCCGAGCCTGTCCTAGCAGCACTGGAAGATTGACCGACCCACTCTAAGAAGAAATAGGAAGCGGGGTTGGCCCCTACTACTCTTTTTCTAGACTTTACTGTATTTTATTGATACCATTTCGTATGCTCCGGAGTCGGGCCCGTCCGCACCACTATACCAACCCATGACGACTGGACTATACTAGTCTGATACTCTTTCTCGTTCAGACGGATCCAACTTCTCAAGATCTTTATTTCAGCACAGCACTACACCTTCAAGCTTCAATGACTGTTAATCTAGGGGTTTTCTTGACGGGATGCAACCCATTTCGTCCCTATAAGCTGTGCACCAAACGGCCTTAACGAGGCCACTCACGTGGACATATCGATTGGACTTTTAGATCTGCTTTCAAAATTTTATATCAAAATTACTTCCTTTTTTTAATATTATTTAATAGTCCGATCCTCTCTTCTTTCTCTCATTTAATTTTGGACTGTCCTAAAATGCTCCAAATTATATACATTTTCGGCCGAGCAGTCAATTCTTTTTATTTTTGGCTTGTAACCATTTTTTTTTTTTTTTTAATTTATTCTATTGACTTTTTTACCAATT
>JAECMU010102507.1:2766-12766 GCA_016106625.1 Dracogyra subfuscus
ATTATTATTATTATTATTATTATTATTATTATTATTATTATTATTATTATTATTATTATTATTATTATTATGGATTTGCTGTTTGAAACAAATGTTTTTTTAAACGGAAAAAAGAATTTGGTGTTTATGTCTTATGCGTTTGTTTGTTTTTGTTGTGGGTAGTTTAAAATGCATTTTAGGTTTTTTAATTAATACTTTAGAACGTATTGTTTATTTTGTATTATCTTTTTGCAATACGAAGTTTCGGTGTCACAAACTTGCAATGTATTGATATTCGTTTAGTACACATAATCTGCTCTACATTGACTGTTTTAGTAGATATTCATAGCTAAAACACCAACAAACACGTGGACATAAAATTAAAATATCTGACCACAAAACCACGAATTCTCCAAGCGTACCTGCCAACACCTTCAACGCCAATTTTATTCTCAATAAAATCTATTTCGTTCGTTGTTTTCTTTTGTATTTTAATTGGCTGCAGGCCCAAAAAACGAAATTGAACCCAGACTGGAACCAGCGATCAGTAAATCACAGCTGTGGGCAAATACCAAACTTGTTTATAGGAGACCTGTTACGGAAGAAATTACGCCAAGAAAACAAAAGGATATCGCCATCTTGTTTAACTGTGTAGGTACCCGCGACACCTACGCTTCAGTTGACGTTAAACGGAAGATTTGTTTTATATTGTGAAGTGAATGTCCCGATGTGACACGAAGTGTTACGGAAAGAATATTACAAAAGGGGGAGACAATACTATGTGTTTAGATGTCAGGGCAGTAGTTGTTGTTTCTTGTATTCACAAATGTTTACATTTCAACTAATTATTACACTTTACTAATTATAAGGTCTGCCTGCAAGGGATTAACCAATTTATTTTACAGATTATTTCACACCGTGTAAGTTTATAAACAAAATGTATATACGTGTATTGAGCGATACGCGAGGTTGTCAAGAAACACGTAGTGTTTCCTTTAGGCTAGTGGGCGGGACGTAGCCCAGTGGTAAAGCGTTCGATTGATGCGCGCTCGGTCTCAGATCGATTCCCGTCGGTGGGCTAATTGGACTATTTCTCGATCCAGCCAGTGCACCACGACTGGTATACCAAAAGCGGTTACTACCCTATGTGTAGGATGGTTCATATAAAAATAACCCTTGCTTCTAATCGAAAAGAGTACCACATGAAGTGGCGACAGTGGGTTTCCTCTCTCTCTCTACCCGTGTGGTCCGTAACCATATGTCTGACGCCATATAACCGTAAATAAAATGTGTTGAGTGCGTCATTAAATAAAACATTTATTTCTATCCTCTAGGCTACTAAAAATACCAGCACCATTATCGGTAACATAACGGCACTAGTTGAGCCACTGGCCTCAAGGATGGTAGTCGTAGGTTCGTATCACAAGACCGGATCCAATTCAGAGTGAGTTGTAACGATTGCGTAGCAGGATGAACGTTTAATCGTATTACCCGTTTATTGGTATAACTTTATCTGCTAAACCTAATACTGGACGGACAGCTCGGATAGTTGAGGTCTGTACCCAGATCAGCGTGCCTGAATTCTAACTGAATATAAACATGAACAACAAGTTTTAAAATAGAACAACAAGCATGACGGGATTTATCTCGGCCGTTTGATCGCCCGCCTGAGGTGCATGCCTCGCAGGATCGAACCACCTTAGTGGAAACATTCAACTGATTTTGTGTTTCATGGTTACAACCAGTGTACAACAACTGGTCAAAGGCCGTGGTATGTGTTTTGCTATCTGTGGGAAAGTGCATATAAAAAAGCTCTTCCTACTAAAGGAAAACTGTAGGCAGCTTCCAGTGGCGGATCCAGAAAATCCATTTAGGGGGGGCCCCAATGATATATTTTGGAACATTGTTTCCAAGTAACATTGGAATACATGAATAGAAGATAACATGCATGGTGAAAAAAAAGACTGTGACATTGAACACAATAATAATAATTATTATTATTATTAAAAAAACATACATTGTATTTCATTTGTATCTTTGAATGAATAGGTAGGACGTTTAAAAAACATAATAAAATTATAACTGTCGCAAAATTTAGGGGGGGCCCGGGCCCCTGGGCCCACCCTCCCCCCCAGATCCGCCACTGGCTTCCTCTCTAAGACTATGTCAGAATTATTAAATGTTTAACATCCAATGACGATTAATTAAGCGATGCGTTTTAATCGTGTCTTAAACAAAACAAAGGTTAACTAAGTTTAATCCCAGCTTAGTTGTTCAGCCATCGATTTTAAGAGCGATAGAGAGAAAGAAAGAAATGTTTTATTTAACGACGCACTCAACACATTTTATTTACGGTTATATGGCGTCAGACATATGGTTAAGGACCATACAGATTTTGAGAGGAAACCCGCTGTCCCCACTTCATGGGCTACTCTTTCCATTGGCAGCAAGGGATCTTTTATTTGCGCTTCCCATAGGCAGGATAGCACAAATCATAATTTATGAACAGTAAACAGCTGATAAAGCATTAATATTCAGACAGAAAAATTACCTAATATTTGGTCGTGAATAATGAATGAACAGAAGAAAAAAAACCCACCTCAAAACTATAATAAATATAGTTTGTGGGGCGAAACGATTCGGTACGAATGAGATTTAGGGCAAACCAAGACTGGGTGAATAGGACCAAGGGCGAAACAATGCAGAGTTCGAAATGGTTTTAGGGCGAAATGACCCGAATTCGTGTGCCCGTGGACCTTAATTGGACATAAACACGAAAATAAGTTGAAATGAACTGAAAGGAGTATTAGGCTAATTAACTCGCTAACTATCCAGATAGCCAGCATGTGACGTAATGGGTGGCGATCTTAATTTCCGGAAAATCTTAAATATAGGGTTCAGTTTAGAAAGGAAAGAAATATTAATTTTGTTGAACGAGACCTCAGCATATTTTAAACTACGGCTATTTTTATATAAACATGTGGAAAGTTTGGACACATCAGCCGTGAAGCGCTAGTTTGGACGGGGAAAAGTATTGTAAGACGGGTCCAATGAGGGTGTTCGATCCAAGGACCTATCCGGTCTCAGACGAACGCTGAGCATCATCCTGTTATATAGGGGAGAGACGTAGTCCACTGGTAAAGCATCCGCTCGATGCGCGGTTGGTCTGGGATCCATCCCCATTGGAGGCCCCATTGGGACATTTCTCGTTTCAGCCAGTGCACCAAGACTGGTGTATTAAAGGCCGTGGTATGTACTACACTGTCTGTTGGATGGTGCATATAAAAGATCCCTTTCTGCTGATCGAAAAGAGTAGCCCATGAAGTGGCGACAGCGGATTTCCTCTCTCAATATCTGTGTGGTCCTTAACCATATGCCCGACGCCATATAGCAGTAAATAAAATGTGTTGAGTGCGTCGTTAAATAAAACATTTCCTTCCTTCCTTCCCTCCACCTCCACCCCTTATGAAATGGTCGTGAATTAGACAAGCAACAAGGGTGTATAATTATACTGAGTAGCATGTTTCGCGACATGCGGGGACATGCTTGTTAATTCCACATGAAATAGATCGTCGTACATTTCACACTGTCGTAACCAGCGGCTCGTAAATGCCACGTGTCACCTTTTTGTGTCGTCGATGTCGTAGTAAAATGGTTTTAGGTGTTGCAACAAGACCGTTAAATTAGAAGAATTCATTGCGTTATTACACAATCATAGCATGTAAGCGAAAACACGGGCATTCGAAATAGATCCACGCGACAATACGAGTGTGTTTCATTGGGGAAATTGACACGAGAATGTCAAATATTACACCGGTTTACGAAGGATCTCCCGTTTCTATTGGCCAGTATTTGCCTATATAGCCGAGTTCAGCGCATATCGGTGTTAATATTGTTAAAGAAAAGAACCAACAATAGCTAATGTTTTAATGAGAATGGTTTTACCTTTCATTCATCGCAGGACACTGTTGTCTCATTGTAAAATCTTTGTGTGTATTTCAGTAAAACTACCAGATACTTAAGGCGCATATAAAAGTGTTTTGTATGTTGGGATTGAAAGTTGATGGCGCATCTCACATTGTTTGGTGTAAAATAAAACTGTGCTGAAACGGTTTCTGATAAATATTCCGAAATAATTCCCTTGTTAACGAATATGTAAGCATTACTGCAATGGTAGCCCGAATACTTTGAAGTTTGAGAGCTAGACGGAGAGTTGGACGGTTTAGATCATAACCGCCCAAAATGTCCGTCTGGCTCTTTAACGGCAGAGGACTCGGGGTATTGCAAAAATGGCTATGTTTTTTGTTGTTGTTGAGAGGTGGGTAGGGGAGAAGCAAAAAAAAATTAAAAATAAAGTTACCTCGCCAAGTTACATCATATGGGTAAGTTATGTCGCCGAGTACTATTGTGTTTTTATGGACCAACAATAACTTAAAATGAAATATGAAATTTTAGTGTTTTTATTAGCAAGTATGATTGAAATGTAGCTAGTGCACCACGACTGGTATATCAAAGGCCGTGGTATGTGCTATCCTGTCTTTAGGATGGTGCATATAAAAGATCCCTTGCTGCTAATCGGAAAGAGTAGCCCATGAAGTGGCGATAGCGGGTTTCCTCTCTTCATATCTGTGTGGTTCTTAACCATATGTCTGACGCCATATAACCGTAAATAAAATGTGTTGAGTGCGTCTTTCTTTCTTTCTTGATTCAAATGTAATTATAAACATTGTGTGTTATTTCTTTTACGTTCTTCTAGGTATGAACAAAATAAATCATTCGTAAAATTATGTGAAAACCAATTCGCCGATTCTCTTAGTTTTTGAACGATTTTTCGACGTTCATACCCACAAATCCTTAATTATGTCATACATTTCCATAATAAATGGCTTCCGTGTGGCGATTTTCACGCAATCTGGGTTAGCGGGAAATGTTTGGTATTCAGTCGGTGTTGACTGAAAACTTTGGCGGATGACTTTTGTTCTTTGACACACTGACGAAATGTTGTCTTCCCGAATTCTTTCACTAATTATAGCAACACACAGTGGAACGATAGTTTGGACGCAAACACGGAGCTGTAAACAAGGTAAGAACGAGTCAGCTCGTGACTATAAGCGCTTCATATGTTTGTCTCTTTTCTCTCACTTGTCTGTGTGTTTCTAGGCTGGAAGAAAAAGTGTCATTGTCTCGTGTTGACCAGCTAGAGACCTGCATCAAAAGTTAATTAGACCATGCCTCGACTGGGATCCGAACCCAGTACCTACCAGCCTGTAGACCGATGGCTAACCACGACACCACCGAGACCGGTATTTTTCTAATAGATAATAACATGTATTGGGTTCGGAACCCAGTCGAGGCATGGTATTTTTAATCCAGATACCGACTCCAAACCCTAAGTGAGTGCTCCGCAAGACTCAATGGGTAGGTGTAAACCACTTGCACCGACCAGTGATTCATTACTGGTTCAACAAAGGCCATGGTTTGTGCTATCCTGCCTGTGAAAAGCGCAAATAAAAGATTCCTTGCTGCTAATCAAAAAAGAGTAGCCCATGAAGTGGCGACAGCTGGTTTCCTCTCAATATCTGTGTGGTCCTTAACCATATGTCTGAAGCCATATAACCGTAAATAAAATGTGTTTAGTGCGTCGTTAAATAAAACATTTCTTTCTTTCCAAAAGTTACTTAAGGTTACACGCCACAATAAATTACTTCATGCAGTTCAATACAATTTCTATTTAAGAATGTATTATGTGAAACAAATATCAATAGGGTCATACTCATAGGTAATAAAGTATGTTTTGTTTAACGACACCACTAGAACACATTGATATATTAATCATCGGCTATTGGATGTCAAACATTTGATAAATCTGACATCAAGAGATACGATTTTGAATATGGCCTGATGTTATATATTGTATTTTTTGAGAGGCTGAGACTAAGATCTATATAAAAATAGAAATATGCAATTTTATAAAGCAGCATTTACAAATAAAGAAGACACAATGAAATTGTATAGGTGCTTATTTAAAAGTCGAATACACTTTAAAGAGACAGATAATCCTATTATCAAACGGTAAAAGCTAAAATAAAAACTAAAAATCTAATTATACAACACAATACAGTTCCACATTTTGTGTTTAAGACGAAAGTCACAAGTCCCCTAAGGATTACCGTAATCTATGCTTATCTACAACCATAAAATTACCTTACATCAATTTACAAATCTATCATATATCTTGTCCCATGCGACCACGTTGGTTTCTAAGTCTGAAGTAAGAACCAACCTGGACAAGCAAGGATGTTCTTTGATCTTTAATTACTGTACTTCGAGCTCCTGATAATGTTGTGTTTGGGCTGCTATACAATAGTGATTATGAACAATCAACGTGTATGAGTTATCTCCACCTCGTGTTGAACTTATCTACACCTCGTGTATTTAGCGGGGTAATCTCACTGATCAGATTCCCAAGAGAGGATTATCGTGATTAACACAACAAAACAAGACTTGGTCTGTGTAGGTGCTGTAATGAAAACAAGACAATAATTTCATTCTCCACCTGTCGTCCGCCCACAATTGCGGCTAAAATACTTAAAAAAGGTTAATTATATATATTTTATTGTTTTATTGTTAGAACTTGCGCAATCCATTTTTTATTATTAGTTATAGAGTCTATATCCCTTTTTGGCATAATTTCCCTTGTAATTTCTGTCCCGGATCAGTCTGCTGGCATCCGGAGGGCGGACCCGGGATGGACATGCTCAAAACCTTAGTGGTATATGAGCATGTAAATAACATTATCCATCCATCCACCTGTTGATCCCCGTCAGCTAACCATTGTTTTTTCTTCTCGACATAACCATATGTCCGACGCCGATATAACCGTACTTATAATGTGTTGAGTGCGTCGTTAAACAAAACAAAAACAAACAAAAACCAACCATCCACCTGTTGTGAACAGAACTCTGTAACAAAGTCTACATCAACCGGTCTCGGTGGCGCAGTGGTTAAGCCATCGTTTGTTTGTTTGTTTGTTTGTTTAACGACGCACTCAACACATTATAATTACGGTTATATCGGCGTCGGACATATGGTTATGTCGATAAAAACCCCAGTGGTTAGCTGACGGGGATCGATCCTAGACCCGACCGCGCATCAGGCGGGCACTGTACCACTAAGCCACGAACTAGGGGGCTGGTAGGTACAGGGATCGCAGCCCGCTACTGACTCACATCCAGGGTGGGACCATTACACCCTCTTCTCTCTCACTAAAACGAAACCCACTGTCCTGGACAGATAGCCCAGATATCTGATGTGCATGCCCAGAACAGCGTGCTTGAACTTTAATTGGATATAAGCACGAAAATAAGTTGAAATAAAATGAAAAATCTATATCAATGTATTCTTTATTGACTATGAGCTATAAAGCGCGTAAGTTACATCAAGAAAATATATAAATACACAAATACACAGACACATACAGAAATAATGTGCAAAGGAATGTAAGTAAACAATAAATAACTAAATATAAATAAATAATTTTATAAGTAAATAACTAAATAAGATAACAACACTATGTAGCTTGATACAGGTGACTTCCAACATTGTGTAACTGCTTAATGTCATTAATAGAAAATAGTTGAATAAATATGTAAACAGATGGGTGTTTCCAATAGCAGGGTTTAATATATGACCTTCTTAATTCACTGTAAAATAGACATACCAGTACAAAATGTCTGTATCGCAAATAAAACATACTCGATTTGCTCTGTGAGTATTATTTTATCTGCCAGTTTCAATAGCCAGATAGTGTGACTATAGACGGAATCTTGTTATGACTTTCCTAAATCGCTCTAGGATGTATCTGGACAAGTAATATTGCAAAGTCAGCGGTTGTGCCATAACAGACGACGTGGTTGAGCACTTCTCTGATGGGAGCATGCCAAAAACGTACCCACATCCTTCATTCTCCACAGGCCTCGATGGAATCGCGGTTAAGACATCGGACATAAGGCTTTTAGGTACTAGGTTCGCCTCCCGGTCCCGACTCCCAGAGCGAGTTTTAACGACTCAATGGGTAGGTGTAAGACCATTACACAGACTTCAGTCTCACTGACCACCAACAACTAACCATTGACCTACTTTACTGGACAGACGGCCCAGATAGCTGAGGTGTGTGCCCAGGACAGCGTATTTGGACCTTAATTGGACAAAGCACGAAAATAACTACACATGAGTGAACTAATGTGTGTGAAGTAATAATGGACATAAACTAATATTAATATATATTTAACATTTATTAAACCTGGATTGCTGACTATAACAAGTATAAACATATTATATTTATACAGTTTCTTCAGTAAAGATTATAACTAGGTATATGGTAGTACTAAACCAAATAACTTCCGGCTGGGTCAAAGTTCGAGGTGCACCCAAATTTTGATAGAGAAGCAAACACCACAATTTCTGTGATTGGTTATAAATGTGAGTGTGTTGGTTATAAAAAATAATAGTTTCATCTGGGTAAAAAAAATAAGCAATTTTATTTCATCTAGTACCAATGTGTCAAGTAGCCTTGTGCTTGAAACATGTATGGGATACCTGTAAAAAAAAATGTTCCAATTTTGTGCGGAACTAGGGTAGTCATAGACGCTACCCGTTATCTCAGAACCGAGCAGCTTGACCCCCGATTTTCTCTGGTTCACATAAAGTGTGAGGGGTGGTAGTATTTATATCCATGGCGTTTATGTTGATTGATACGCTGCAGGTAGGAGTTTTAGCCACATATGTTACTATTGTCGTCTATGGGATTTGATTTGGTGGTATACACCCATATATATATTTGTTATGACTTAAAGATGGGCAATTAAAATATACAAAATTTGTCCCCAACATTTGTATTATATAAATAATATATTCTGTTGTGTCTATCAATAGTATATAGGGGCGAGGCGTACACCAGTGGTACAGCGCACGCTTGACACACGGTCAGTTTGGGATCGATCCCCATCAGGGGGCCCATTGCGTTATTTCTCGCTCCACCCAGTGCACCACAACTGGTATATCAAATGCCGTAGTATGTGCTATCCTATCTATGTGTAAATAAAGTCTTGTCTTGACAAGAAATAGCTCAATATGCCCATCGACGGTGTGTTTGGTTGTAGAATCAAATCCACTCGATAGACCAATTCTCTGATCGGCATTTTCTCGTCTTAAACAGCTCCCCAACGACTGGTATATCAAAGGATGTGGTATGTGCTGTTATAAGAGTGGACAAAGTGCATATACATAATTTCTTGCTTTTAATGGAAACGGAGGGGGGAGGAGGGGGGGGGAGGGCTTGACATAGCCCAGTGGCAAAGCGCTTGCTTGATACGCGGTCGGTTGAGCATTACGATCCCCGTCGGTTGCTCCATTGGGTTATTTCTCGTTCCACCCAGTGCTCCACAATCGGTGTAACAAAGGCTGTGTCAAGTACTATTCTGTCATTGGGGCGGTGCATATAAAATATTCCTTGCTGCTAATCGAAAAGAGTAGCCCATGAAGTGGCAACAGTGGGTTTCCTCTCAAAATCTGTGTGGTCCTTAACCATATGTCTGACGTCATATTACCTTAAATAAAATGTGTTGAGTGCTTCGTTAAATAAAACATGTCTTTCTTTCTTTTATTTGATATCATATAACAGTACATAAAATGCATTGAGGGCGTCGTTAAACAAAACATTTCATTCATCCCTTCTATTGGAAAAATGTAATGGGTTTTCTCTAGGATAGTGTGTCAGTATTATTAAATGTTTGACATGCAATAGCCGATGATTAATACAACAAAGTGATCTAGTGGTGTCGTTAAACAAAAACCAGATTTTGACTATAAGTTATTTTCAAACCTGACTTTTGGGGCTTTGGTTTAATTTCTCATTTATAAATTTAATTTAATTTAATTTAATTTAATTTAATTTAATTTAATTTAATTTAATTTCATTTATAATCAGAATGCAATTAGGATATATATGTGAAGTATTAAA
>JAECMU010102582.1:2486-13297 GCA_016106625.1 Dracogyra subfuscus
CCAAGCTAAATATAAATATATTCTATCATTATAATAGTATTTGCTTTAACCTGATCAAGTCTGACTCATTACTTTTGCCAACAATATTTCTTTTACTTCATTTTAAAGTCAGGTTACATCAACAGAAACATTTTTTTTAATGTCTTCACATCAGATTTCAATACACTTCCATGATGTACTAGTCTTCTACATGTAGTTTCCTTAGAAACCCAGTACACACAGACATTACGTAACATGAAGCACAATGAAGGATGAAGTTTTATCTTTGGGTCAGTGTAATAAAACTACATGTCCATGTCTAACTCATACAGCTGACTAATCATTCACTCTAGGGCAGACATGATGTGCACAGTGCACCATTGTCTTTCTCAATCTTACAGGACAGATTTATCCTTCAACTTAGCCTCAGTAAAATCAGTATGCTTTTAATTAGCTAAGTTATTATTATTATTATTTTGTTTTGTTTTGATTAACGACGCATTCAACACATTATAATTACAGTTATATAGGCGTTGGGCGTATGGTTATGTCGAGAAAAAACCCCAGTGGTTAGCTGACAGGGATCGATCCTAGACCGACTGCGCATCAGGCGGGCACTGTACCACTGGGCTAGCTAAGTTAATGCAGGCACCTGTGTAGGAATTTTAGTGTGTGTGGGGTGGGGGGGGGGAGGAGGGGGGTCTGGACTGTGACTAGTGTAGTTAATATGCTCCCCTGGAAAATTTATTGAATTGTTTGTTTGAGCTGAGGGATGTTTCGACCCCAAAAACCCTCCCACTGCTCACGTGCCTATATACTGATATTATGAAACCTCTCAAAACCGATATCTCAGTAAACTGGAATTCTTTTAAAACCAGACACTTTTTATTGTAACTTAAACAAATATCAGTACAGAAAGGAAATGTTTTATTTTAACGACACACAGTTGTGGAGCACTGGCTGGAACGAGAAATAGCCCAATAGGTCCACTGACGGGGATTGTTCCTAGACCACCCCTGGACATTATGGGATATAATGGGCTATATCCTGCTCCTATCAGTACAGAATAGAACCTCCCTAATAAATTAATTTGTTTTACCTGGTGTTCAGTTTACCAGGTACATGTAGATGGGTTTTAATGAAAAGCCCCAGCACGTTTTTATACTGTAACTCCATGGTATGTTTACTGTGACACTTGGTCTTCATGTTCAGTACCTTCGCATATCACCTCAAACCGGTACATTCAGAAATCTGTCTATATTTTCTTTCTTTCTTTCTTTCTTCTGTCTGTCTGTCTGTCTGTCTGTCTGTCTGTCTGTCTGTCTGTCTGTCTGTCTGTCTGTCTGTCTGTCTGATATCCAATAGTTGCATGTAATTTTTGTGCTGTGAGTCACTGGATAACACTTGAGCTAGACAGAGCACACATCTGCACACCACCTCATACAGGTTCATGTACGCTACTCCTACCAAACAGTAGCAGAACATCTGTTATATGCAGCATTTGCATTTGTTCTATATGCACTGTAGAATGACCTTTCATATATACGAGTTAAATGAGGTGTTCACTGGCATTGTTAATTAGTACACCCATTAAAGGTGCTGCATCAGTTACTAGAGCCATATGTTGCTATTTTGTTATAATAATTTGTAAAAAAAAACCCTACAAATTACTCAATCCTATGCATAACTCAGGAATATTGAAACTATATGTGTCCAATTAGATTCCCATCTTATCACGTCATTACAAATCTTATGAAGTGGAAGTAAATGACTGGATAGGGTCATTAGAAACAGATGAGTTGCTCAATGACAGCAAATTTCTAAGAAATATCCTCATGTGGTGACATTATCAGAAAGAAGGAAATGTTTTATTAAATGACACACACAACACATTTTATTTACGAGTATATTGCATCAGACATATGGTTAAAGACCACATATACAGAGAGAGGAAACCCGCTGTTGCCACTTCATGGGCTACTCTTTTTTGATTAGCAGCAAGGAATCGTACACATGCACCATCCTACAGATAGAATATTATATACCACAGCCTTTGTTACACCAGTTGGGATCAATCCTAAACAGACCAGACATCAAGCGAGTGCTTTACCACTGGACTACGTCCTGCCCCTGGACATTATGGGATATAATGGGCTATATCCTGCCCCTATCACTACAGAATAGAACCTCCCTAATAAATGGTTAATTGGTGGATCGAAAGGTACAGTACCATAAATTTGTATTAAATTTATATATAGTCAGGTATTATATTTCATGTATTCTTAAATTTATTGACTGCACTAATCCATGACTAGTATAAAGTACACAAGAATTTGACCACATACGGGTAAAAGTGACTTAAAAAAATAGAGGTAATTCGACATTATAGGAAATGTAAATGCTATATTTCAACAATTATTGCTGTAAATTAATGGATGTTTGAAAAATGAGAAAACTATCTACCTGAAAATCAATCAAACATCCGTCATGCGCACAACTCATTTCCTAGTGACCTGATAACACTTCAAGTTATCATGTAGGGGTTATCAGGTTACAGGAAGCATGGCTGCATGATAATAAGCTGCTACAAGTAACGACACATTTCAACTTATTTTAATGCTTATATACAATTAATGTTCAAGCACACTGTCCTGAGCACACACCTTAGGTATCAGGCCTGTCTGTCCAGGACAGTGGGTTAGTTGCTAGTTGGTTAGTGAGAGATAAGAGGGTGTACTGGTCTTACATCTACCCATGATTGAGCCCTTAAGAACTCGTGCTGGGTTGGAGTCGGTACCGGGCTGTGAACCATGTACCTACCAGCCTGAAGTCTGATGGCTTAAACACTGTGCCATTGAGGCTGGTTTGACACACCGAATGGTGGTGTGTTGCCATAACTTGCTTGATAACTCACTTCTGTATGTTTGGCCTACATACCAAACGACAGTCTGTATAAACTTTCATGTATACATTTACAATACTTGACACACTTTATCTTTACATTACAAGTACAACATACTGTAACACATTCATACTCAAGTATTCATTTTATAAATTTACTTTCTGTGTGACATAAATTATACAAAACCATAATTTAAAATGAGTTCAGTTATTGCTGTGTGTTTGATAATATTGTGCTGACTAAGCGATTATAGTGGCTACTTATCACAAGTACATACATACACAAACATGTACAAGTACAGCATGTCAAGAATATACACACAAACTCTCTTTTGCCAATAATATTACTTCTGGTTAGGACAAACAGTTTCAAACTTTTAAAAAGGGAGTAAAAGTATAATCCTGAACAAATTCTAAAGCACTATATAGAATTTGTGGGAAATATTTAGAATTATCTTAGATCTTATTGGACCCTATCTCCACTCCTGTCCCCAATCATACACCCAGAATTAAGATCAACAGTTTAAAATATATATACTATCAGTACAAGCACATGTGTCAAAAGAAGAAGAAATAATCTTAATTAATTTAAGGACATTCTGTCGGCAATGGCACTTATAATTACCAATATTGTGGGTTTTTTTACAAATACATTCTCAATTTTATTTCAACTTATTTTCATGCTTATATCCAATTAAGGTTTAAGCACGCTGTCCTGGGCACATATCTCAGCTATCTGAGCTGTCTGTCCAGTACAGTGGGTTAGTTGTTAGTTAGTTAGTGAGAGAGAAGACAGTGTTGTGGCCGTACATCTACCCACTGATCCCTTAAGAACTCACTCTGGGCTAGAGCCGGTACCAGGCTGTGAACACTGTACCTACCAGCCTGTGGTCTGATGGCTTAACCACGACACCACCAATATGAATCCAGCGTTTATATATATATCTACATATCAGAAAAGGTTTGTTTTATTTAATGATACCACTAGCTGCTATTGATGTTAAACATTGGGTAAATCTGACATGTATATATTCTTCAGAAGAGAAAACCCACTACATTTTTGCAAGGGATCTTTTATATGCACTTTGTCAAAGATATGACAGCACATACCACAACCTTTCACATAAATTTTGTGGGGCACCGTTGGTCATCAAAGAGGTTCTTATACACCTCAATCAACTCAGGTGACTGACTAAGCCAAATTTTGCCACAATCTACATTACACTGGTCTGTCTCTATTTTTGTCTGCCAGTTTGTGTCTCTCTCTATGATATCCAATAGTTGATGTATGTTAAGTGCTGAGGTGTCATATTAAACATTAATCAATTAATTCATTATCATTATCGATCTTTCTATCCTTTCCACTCCCAAAAACAAAAAGTCAAGATAATAGACTGACAATGTACACTGGTGAAAATATAACATCCAGTGTATAAACAGTTCTCAAATAATATCCCAAAACAAACAATCAAACAGAGCTAACATAAAGAAGAAAAAAACTCGGGCAAATCATATCAGTAACAATCTAATCATTCAGCCATGTGCTAGATCACAGAAGAAATTGTGAGAGCAAACATTTGTTACAAACAGTAGCTGAATAGGTCAGAACACTTGCTTTATAATGCACTGCAATCAATAGAATTCTGCCCAATGATAGCATTCTTCAATGTTTATCTGCAGTTTCTGCTTCAGATTCCAATAAACTCTGAATGGCATCAAGTGATAGTTCTAATTAGCAGAAATGAAATGCTGCATTTGGTGTTTTGTATCCCAATGAAAGGCGATTAGACATGTCTATACAACTAGAACATTTCAACCAGAACATGTATAGTGTTATAGAAAGAAATGATTTATTTAACAACACACTCAACACATTTTATTTATGGTTATATGGCATCAGACATATGGTTAAGGACCACAAAGATTTTGAGAGGAAACCCGCTGTTGCCACTTCATTGGCTGCTCTTTCCGACTAGAGGCAAGGAATCTTTTATTTGCCCTTCCCACAGGCAGGTTAGCACAAACCATGGCCTTTGTTGAACCAGTTATGGATCACTGGTTGCTGCAAGTGGTTTACACCTACCCATTGAGCCTTGCAGAGCACTCACTCACTGTTTGGTGTTGATATCTTGATTAAAAATCCCATGCCTCGACTGGGATCCGAACCCAGTACCTAGCAGTCTGTAGACTGATGGCCTAACCACGTCCGCTGGTTGTATAGTGTTATAGTGACAGATACTTCAGGAAGAAAACAGGATCTTTTTCTAATGAGTTCAAACATCAAGTCAAAATATGATCAATGCACTATAGAGTATGGATTAAGGAAGTAAAGGACGATAAACAACTAATCAGCATTCAGACTAGTTCAAACGACTAAAATTAGTAAGATTTTAACCAAAAATGTAAGAATTAAGATACGCTTTATCTAAATTATTATCTCAAAAACCTCCGCTTGGTATACATGTTGTTTATCTATATACTCTGTCAAAAAAGAAACTCATAGGTGATAGGGAAACAAGAAATGTTTTTGACTTTACAAAATATTGTGTGTTTTTTGTACAATGTTGCTGAATGACAATGTTTGTTAATATTTCTGGAATTGGACATCATGCCCAAATGCACCCTAAAATAAATTTAATGCATGTTGTTGCACTTTATGCGACAATTACCAGAAATTGGCATGAAATGGTAAAATTTTGGCAAATGCACGTGAAACTCAGGGGGGAAAGATAAAGGTAGTGATGTGTATTTAAAGCTGCAATGCTCACAATGATGCCTCATTTCCATTTCGATGTATTCAAGGGATAATTCCATGCCTATGCATTTCTTTTTTGACAGAATATATATCAATGTCATGTTGCCATATAGACATGTACAATATAGTATCACAAATAACTGTCAATAACTGGCAAAATGTTTAAATATAAGCTAGCTATTCATATATAACCATTGTTAATCACAACAATCCATCGGTTGAGGATCGAACCACCTTAATGTATCCATTCAACTTATTGGGTTTTTCTTTCGTTCCAACCAGTGCACCATAACTGGTTGATGGACCTGGTATGTGCTTTCCTGTCTGTGGGAAAGTGTATATAAAAAGATTTCTTGTTGCATTAAGAAAAATATAATGGTTGTTCTCTGATGACTAGGAGTCAGAATTACCAAATGTTTGACATTCAATAGCTGATAATTAATTAATCAATGTGTGCTAGTAGTGTTGTTAAACTTAACTTTACTATCAATCACATCATGTTATATGCATGCACCACATCTGCTATTTAATTTTTAATACATACATACAGGTATATTAAATGTATCAATCTTCATTAGTTATTATAATTCTCCTATGATGAAATTAAAAAACAATGTAACAGATTATTTATTTGCATTATCTCTTACAAAATGGGTAGGTCGTAGCCCAGTGGAAAAAAGCTTGCCTGGTGAGCAGTTAGCTTGAGATCGATCCCAGTCAGCGGACCCATGGGTTATTTCTCACTGCAGCAAATGCACCATGATTGATATTTCACATGTTATGTTATGTGCTATCCTGTCTGGTTCTAAATAGTGTTAAAGAATTGGTGTTCACGATCTGTGGATGATCTGTATTCTATATTTAAACTTGTTTCTACAAAGCACAAGTGAGTGTTCCGTTGGTCATCAAAAGAGGTTTAATTTACTTCCCAGTTTCATTTGTGCACCAGCTGAGTGTGCCACTCATGAATCCATTCAGCAACATTCAACAAGGACTTGATCGATAATGCGGGTCAAGGTACTGTGGAAACTCATGTACTCCAGTGTGATGTCAGCTACACACTAGTACAAACCAGACAGTAGAATAAGAACACATGTATATATATATGTCGTCCAACTAAAACGATAACTTTGTACTAATAGAAAGGTTTCATATCCACACCATTAGTGAATATTACAGATAATCTTACACACGTAACTACAAACATTTACAATGCTTAAACACCTGCTTTTAAAAAGAAAGCTTTTTTTTTTTACCCAAACTGAAAAACCCCTGCAAAACTAAGGTTTTGTACTTGCAGACTAGAAATAGAAATGGGATATGTTACAGGGATGTTGAAGCAAAATACAGGCCAAGTCATCTGTGTAATCAGGGTGAAGAGAGGATAAATAAATTAATTAATTATTATGGATATATGGTGTTGGACATGTGGTGGTTAAGGACCACACAGATATAGAGAGAAACCTGCTGTCATCGCTGCTCTATATAGCAGCAAGGAATTTTTTTTATGCACCATTCCACATACAGGATTGTACATACCACGGCCTTTGTTACACCAGTTGTGGAGCACTGGCTGCATGGAATAAGAATGAATCAATGAATGTTTAACGACACCCATGCAAGCACAAAAATTCATATTGGCAGTTTTGTGTCAACTGAATGTAGGATAAAGACACTGTAATAAAATCTCCCTTAAACTCAAGCCTTAGAAACACATTATATACATGATAGTAGAATCTGCAGTTGCTGCCATAAAAATAACTCATTCAGAAAAACTAATTTCCTCCTAGACCTCTGAACATAAATCTCTTAGTAAGCCAGTCATCTTTACACCTGTATGTTTTCCTGCAGACAGGAAGGACTAAGGAGACCATCTACCATAAAACACAGGATGTGAACTTAGCAGGATTCCAGGCTCCGAGAATCCCACATTTTAGGTTGGAAGCAAATGATAATTACGAGATGGAATCTCAAATTGACTATATTATATTATTTGTATGATTCCAGTGAAATCTTAAAACTTAATCCCCAAATCCAATGTCTGGTATAAGTAGTCTAGCCATGTACCTTCAAATTAGTTCCTGGCAAAAAGCCTGCATACATATTATATACGCCTTTATGTAAATGTACTTATGTTTGAAAAATGTACATGTACTCATATGATACCAAAAGAAAAAAAAAGATGTCAACAGTATATGTAAGCTTTATAGTATAATTACAGTAAAAAGAACATCTATTGCTTCTTAATTGAGATTTTTTCCAAACATTATTTATACTGACATCAACATATTTTTTTATTTTTTTTAGACAAATGATTACTTATATTACTTATATAATTATACATGTATGTATGTATGTATGTATGTATGTATGTATGTATGTATGTATGTATGTATGTATGTATGTATGTATGTATACATATACATATACATATACATATATACATACATCATATATATATATATATGTGTGTGTGTGTGTGTGTATAATAAGTCACTATATATATAAATAGGATTTAAATTTTTAAATTATTTTTTAAATCCAAAATGCCAAAAATACAATAAATATTTGTGCTGTATACAAATCTAATTACTTTCTGTTGGTAGTACCAGATGCAATACTTGAAGAAACAATTTTCCACATTGTATGAAATGAATTCCTAAAACGACCAGCCCCAATGGCCCACCCCCTCACTTTATCCCCAATCTGTGAGCTGCCCTGGAGTTAACTGCCACGACCAATTACTGTATAGCTCCTCTGCATGTCAGTCAGATTCTACATTTGCCATTTGTTAGGATGCTTCTGTGCACAAATGCCACCATATGAATGTCACATGAGGGTCACATAATTAAACATAATTACTACCGATGTGCATTCACAGGAAAATGTCCAGTGTACAGAGGCTAATCACGGGATAAAAAAAATATTGACAACAATACCCATTAGGTGAAATAGCTGAAGGATCTGTTTCTAGCACCAATCGATTCATGCCCATTTATTGGCCGTTATCAACTGTTAAGGAAGTCAGTTGGTATCAAGTGCCAGCTTGAGGCATGCCTGTTTGTTTGTTTGATCATAAGCATGATAAAAATCATTGCAGTTCAGATATATAACTCATAACTGTATTACATAGCCCTGGGCAAATTAATCATTCTTGCTTTATTTTTTTTTAACAAGGTGCACATTAATGTGTATTTAAGTCAAACATTTCTACAAAAACAAATGTAATAATACTTTAACCAATTTAATAACTAAGTCTGTAAAAGACAGAATCTAGAAATTTTTCAATTCTGGTTTAGTTGGTAATGAATAAGATAAAATACTTTGAGACAAAAATGTATTTGATAATTATGTATTTCACTGGAAAATGTTTGCTCTTTTTTTCCTTTGCTACTGGAAAACATGAACCAAAATAATAGGAAATACTGTGCATCAAACACATTTAAAAGACACCGTTTTACTTTATCTTGTTTTGGTGTAATGATTTCCATGTTGTCTGGTCCAAATTAAAACCAAAGGTCCTGATTGTGTGGTTCTGTTAGCAGACTTGTATGGTCCACTAAACTCCTCCTCAAGAGGACAATTGAGCTTGACGTCATTGGATCTGATCAAATATTTTTGTTTTAATCAAGTTTTTTTGTTGACTCTGGATTTTTTCCCCCATACCAAAACTGGTATGTCACAGGCCATGGTATACTGTCCTGTGAAGGGAAAGTGGTTTTTTTTTTAATTCAATGACACCACTATATATAGAGCAGATTGGTTAAATAATCATTGGCTACTGAATGTCAAACATTTGGTAACTATGACAATCATCAGAGGATACCTACTACATTTTTCCATTAGCAACAAGGGATCTTTTCCATAAACAGGAAAGCACATACTATGTCCTATGACCAATTGTGGTGTTCTGGTTGGAATGAGAAACACTCAGTTGAATGGATCCACAGAGGTGGTTGGATCCTGCAATGCAAGCACCCCAGGCGAGCGAGTAACCGACTGAACTAAATCACACCCCTTGAGTGTCTATGGAAAAGTGCATACCAGTATATTGAATATAGAAATAGCCTGTATCAATATATATTAGGTCTCTGCTTACTCTCATGCATGAAATGACTATATGCTATACATCAAATAACCAGGTTAAAATGTGCTGATATGTTAAATATTATCAACTCTTTCCTTATCCTCCCACAAATGCTAGTAGTGAAGTACATTTAGTTTACATGTATGTACACAGTCTAGCATGAATGATTAATATTTACCTCTGGGAATATCATGTGGAAACCAATGCAATCACACCAATTTAAAAAATAATAATCATAAGACTAAAGTGAACTTGCAGTCATATGTATGCTGATCAGCGAATACTTAAATAGTTAACTGCTTTGGGGAATGCGACTACAAGCAGAAATTACAGTCACACGCCATCACCGCATGATGGAGCTGACCCACCATAAATGGCCATCAAGGTAGTGCTAATTACTTCCTGTGTCGGGAGCTCACTGAGAAGTCTTCAATAATGCAGGGCACACTGGCACTGGCCAGATGCACTACGTGTATCTCAGACCAGTAGCTGTATAAGCACTATTGATTTTACAGTCACTGTCTAACTGTGCTATTACACAGTATTATTATTATTCCTGGCTGAAAACAATATGAATCAAGATTTAGAACACCCACAACATAAAGGTGACAACCCATATAACACCTAAATGACAGCTCGCAATACATAAATGACAAGTGAACTGTTATTCGAAAAAGTTTCTTTATTATTATCACCTTAGGCCATAATAAATTACATCCTAAATTTGCATTTGCACATATTCTGAGATATAAAAGTCTGGATTTTTTGTTTGCCCACCCCCTCCCTCTCAAAAATAAAAATAAAATAAAAATCACCCAACATTTTGCTCAGTACATGGTATTTCCAAGGCCCTCAAAATATTTTTAATATTTTTAATATATATATGTATGTATGTATGTATGTATGTATGTATGTATGTATGTATGTATATAATCCCCTGCCCTCATTTAAAATAAATATTTAGATGAAAATCTAGCATTTATTTTAAATATCTTATTTAATGACATGTTTCACTGTACCAAAATATACAACACGTGGCATTTGGTATGAAAAAAATCAAAGATATACATGTGCTTTTTGTCTGAATGA
>JAECMU010102619.1:871-11185 GCA_016106625.1 Dracogyra subfuscus
ACACACACACACACACACACACACACACACACACACACATACATGTATATACACACACACTCACCTTTTTTGTGTGATCCAGAAAATCGTATAAACATCTCAGGGTTTAATTTGTATAGTGTTTCATTTGTTTCTAAAAAGTAAAGTGACACGGCAAAGTATCTCTCTATTTCACTTCACGATGCATTGTATTTTAAAAAAACCACCCAAAGACTTGGGTCATCTAGACAAAATAGTAACAATTAGAGTCCGTTACCTGAGTAAAACAACTGTCGCATATAACGTGTACTATCTTCAAACGGTGCATTATTTAATGAATTATTCACCTACATTTAAAGTAACAGACTAAATTGTATTTTGGAAAATAATAAGATATTCAAGAAACAAAATTCGGACAAGTTTGCTACGGCAGTTAAGTGCCGTCGTAAATCAATTTAGCAACGGCACTACGGCGGCAAATTTAAATAAAAGATTAATGCTGTCAAAATTATTCACTGCAGTAATAATATGCTAAAACATGACATCTCAACTTTACTTTCGTAAGCTTCTATGCTGGAATAAACCGATTTATATTAAATTGAAAACATTGGGCCACATTCGATTATAAATGCTTTTTTCTGGTATCTGTAATTCGACAGTTCAGAGAAGACTTTTCACCACTCAGATTTGCGACGGCAATGAAATGCTGTCGCAAATTAATTTTACAATAGCTTTTGCGACGGCATTGCCGATTACCGTCGCGAATTTCGAGGGCTGAAAATGTATTGTAAAATAAACATGATTATATGTGAACTCATTAACGTCCATAACGACTAACGTCTGTAACGAAAACTGTCTAGGGTACCTGCTTCGAAATCGGAACTTTTATTATGCCACAACCAAATGGGTCGACACCGTTGTAATATCAACTCGAGCAGACGACAATTTGAAAGTATAGTTTGGGCGAGTGCGTGAGATACCATGAGATATGTTTGTTTGTTTGTTTAACGACGCACTCAGCACATTATATTACGGTTATATCGACGTCAGACATATGGTTATGTCAAGAAAAACCCCAGTGGTTAGATGAAGGGGATCGATCCTAGACCGACCGCGCATCAGGCGGGCACTGTACCACTGGGCTATGCTGCCCGCTCCATGAAATATGTTACCTTAAAGAAATCGTAAGTACATTGATTTTCAGTTTTTGTACTAATATATTTTATGAAATATATATATTTTTTTCTTTTCCAAACTTTGAACGATTAAATAATCTTTTATGCACAGTGGTGAATTGGTGTTGTTGTTTAATTGGTGTTTGATGACATTGGTTCGTTACAGACGTTAATATATTACTTCGCCATGTTGTTAGTGATAAATAATTTAATAGGCTATTAATTATAATATGACTTTATTTTAAAAGTACAGAATAATTACTAGCACATATCCTGATCTAGAAAAAAAATATGTATCCATATACAGTCGAACTATTGTAGTTTACTTTCCAGATGACCATAGCAAGAAATTGCAAAGCTTTGTTGCACTTTCAGATCTGATGCCACCATAACTCGACAGCAGTGTATGCAGTTCTAAGAAAATTATTACTTATTCTGAAGAAAGAATACCCGCAAATCGCAAATGTACATTATCTAACAGATTCACCAACAAGTCAGTATAGAAACAAATTCATTTTCCAGATCCTACAATACCATTTTCTTGAGTTCGGATTGGAAGCAAGATGGAATTATTTGGAATCTGGTCATGGCAAAGGGCCATGTGACGGGTTGGGTGGCAGTGTGAAACGATCAGCAAATATGGCTGTAAAGCAAGGAAAATGCAGCATTCAAGGAGCCCAATATTTTTATGCATGGGGTCTGTCAAATGAGGAAAACGGAAGCAAGGTCAAATACTTCCTTTACTCACAGGATGAATATGACGCAGCAGCAAAAGCTATGGAGAAGAGGCTCACGCCAATGGTAATTCATGGTACACTGAAGCTACATGCAGTGGTACCTGTATCAAACACATCGCTGTGCGTTCGAGAGCTCTCTTGCAATTGTCAGTCGTGCATTAGAGATCCAACCTCTATACCTTGTGAGGGATCGACAGTTCATCAGTTAAAGACAAAACAGACAAAATCATCAATCCAGGACTCAAAAGAAAAAGACAAACAATCAAATACGTCAGTTGTCGAAGAGACCATGCATAACACATACATACAGCTGATGAAGTCAAATGCGTCGGTTGTCGAAGAAGCTATAACACATACAGTTGATCAATGGGTTGCTGCTGTTTACGATGGCCCAGGACAGGCGTGCGCTATAACAGCTTGCTCTGAATGTGCACGTAAAACCCTATGACCAGACCTGACCTTTTTCGGGTTTACACTAGTAAACATGGGTTTTGACCCCGGGGTCGTCTGTACTAGCGCAAGCCGAATCAGTGACTGGGTCTGCATTAACTTGGGAGGTGTGGTCCGTGGGCTCATCCCCTTTATAAAGATATCGCCGTTAGCAAGTTGGACATGGAAGAATATGTCAGGGATTCCGGATTTAAAAAAATTTTTTATAATTATATGGTTACCATTTTTAATTTTTTTGCCAGAAGGTGTACTCGTATGGGGTGGGATTAAGCCTGGTTTAATTACTGGCGACTCCTGTTGTGTAAGTTTTGGCTTTTTTTATTGAGGCATATGGGTCCTGCCATATTATCTTAAGCTAGTGTTTGGAATCGAGTTTCGGTTATTACCGTAGGGTCGATTTCAGTGGGGGCATTGATTTCGTCTACGGTGATTTCTTGGCTAAGGTTGAGGGAACCCTTTCATTTTGAAGAGCTCCGTGGAGGGGAGACGCCTGTTTTAGCGCCTGCCTCCTACTAGTGTTCAAATCGGACACTAGTAGGAGGCAGGTGTGTGCGCAGGGGGGAGGGGTCGGGGAAAAAAACCCTTCCCACGGCGAATTTTTTGTCAGAAACAGCTCGGCTAGCCAGCAGAAAACACTTCCGAATAGCCCTTGAAGGAGTAAATTCCCCCCCACCCCCTGCTAAATTTCCTGCGCATGCCCCTGGGAAGGCGGAAAAGGCATTAGCTTGGGTGTTAGAAAACTCTATCTTAGGGTCAATGTCTTGGTTGTTGGCCGACCCTACAACAGGCCCCTCCAAGTCGGGGCTGCGTGTGTCAGTGTTCGTGGTTGTGGTCCTAGTTGTGGGGGTAGGGATTTTAGAGTCTGTGGTGGCGTTATCGGTTGTAGTTTGGATTTCTACATGAATGTCACAATTCTCAATAGTTTGTGTTAATAGGTCCATTACCCTGACTGCTAGAGAATCCGGTTATAGCTTCATTTTTGGTTTGGTTGGTTAGGAGTAAGCACTAAAAAAAAAAAAAAAGTACTAATCAAAATTATACCTAGGTGATTTTCCAGTTGTATATAGAATACACAAACCATAAAAATCTGTCGTTATCATCATGACCTACCTTAGTTCAAACTATTATGCAGTTCCATTTTATCTGAATTTCAACTGTGAGAGTCAAGTTTAATTTATCTTACATCTTTATTTGTTTGTATTGTTCTTGTTCAAATACAATATGCTAAACTGTTTGATCTTGGACCTTGTCCATCTCCTTATGAGTACATTCTGTGATTAATAGCATTTATTACAACAGCATCAAAGGAGGTTTAGAAAGATCATTTAGGAACACATAACTTGTAAAATATTTTATTAAAATGTATAATTAGCATAATCAATACATCAAAGTCCACTAGATCACATTGATTAATTAATCATCGGCTACTGGAGGTCAAACATTTGATAATTCTGACTCATAATCATCAAAGAAACCCACAATATGTTTTCATTAACAGCAAGGGATCTTTTATATGCACATTCTCACAGACAGGAAAGCACATACCACAGCCTTTAACCAGTTGTGTTGTACTGGTTGAAATGAGAAAAAATCCCCGATCAGTGGAATGGATCCACCGAGGTGGTTAGATCCTGTGATGTAAGCTCCTCAGGCGAGTACTCAACTAACTGAGCTAAATCCCGCTCCTGTTTATTCAAAGAGTTTGTTTTGTTTAACGACACCACTAGAGCACATTTATTAATTAATCATCAGCTACTGGATGTCAAACATTTGATAATTCTGACTCATAGTCATTAGAGGAAACCCAATACATTTTTCCTAATGTAGCATGGGATATTTTATATGTACTTTCCCCACAGACAGGAAAGCACATACCACAGTCTTTGGCCAGTTGTGGTGCACTGGTTGGAATGAGATATGCAAAATGCAAAAAATCTTATTATTCTCAACAACACAGATACGAAAAATGCAAAACATCTTATTGTTCTCATCCACATAGATATGCAAAATATATTTATTATGTGTTGTTGCTTTTTATTCAAATAACTTTAACCTTTTTACAATAATTTTGACAGGTTTCTTTATGTTCATACAAAAACAAACACAGTCCTCAGCTCCTCAACATATTTACACCAATTCAATTCCATCGCCTAAACTGTACAAACATTTGCAGTTAACAATTTTATAATTTTATAATCAATCATCAAATTGATAGAGCCAAACCGATTAATGTTTTAATTGTAATTGATCAATGGAACATCACCAGAGATGAAGATATTCAACACAAAATCTGGAATATTACTGTAAGCTTTTCATCAAAGGAAAAGGACAGAAATAGATTTCAATGTCTAAAATCCAGAAGCTAATCTAAGCCTTAATTTAAGGTTACTCGTTACCAGCAAATAGTATTTTTATCTTTTATCATATATTTTCTTACAGACAGGATGTAGCGCATGATGTCACTTTAGAAATACTAGTCATTATTCAATACTTTTAAAGAATCAATCTTGTTAAGAGCAAATATTCAGTCTTTATGAATTTTTCCAAACTTTAAAGATGTTTGTATTTGTCAGTGGCGTTCAGCAGACATGTTTGAATTCCAGGTTCACTAGATGTGTGTCCTGCATCTGGGACAATGTGAAAATCTGCTTCAGGCCACTTCTGAAATTAAAACCAAAAAAAAAATCCTTACAGTAAAGTATGATATATACTCTTCAAAAAAAAATAAAAAATGGGGGAACCTGAAATATTATGTTAATATTAACTATTAGACCGAAGATATGTTCTGACCACAGACATCCTAGTAAAGAACGTTCTGGTCTGTTTATCAACACATCAAAACATTCCATAGTTTGCACATGCATCATACAGTTTCCCTGTACACGTGCATGAGCTGTCATTCTCGATTTTGACAATTTCCTAAAAGGTCCATTAATCACTGTGGAACATTATTTCTGTCAGTCTTTTTCATTCTGTTGATCATACAGTTTTTATTGTTTTGTTTTTAGTAATTTTTATTGTTTGAATTTGCGATCTACTGATAAAAAATTTCAACTTTCAAATTTCACTTTTGACCCCAATTGTCCTTCAAGATATTTGGTGGTCATAACACCTATTGTAATAATGAACTACTGGTTGTAATGTTTGCCCAATTAATTCACTATTATCATATAACCATTTCCCTACGCTAATATACCTTACAATTTTGGCAATTGTAAATTCTTATTAGAGTTCCCCTACTTTTTTGGCAGAGCATATATTAAATTTTAATTAATAAACAACAAAAACTGGGTTTGGATCTGGTGAGTATGAAAATAATCACCAAAATTCACATACCAAAAATATTTTAAAAAATTACAATACATTCAACATATAAATGGCTGTATATTAAGAAATGACTTGTTTTTTCATTATATACCACCATGTATTTAATACATTTTAAATCAAATTTGGATTTTTGATTCACACACTATCGGCATAGCTATTGTTTACGTATTTCCAATCTTCATTGTTTTCATGTATTTCCCTCCTCTACGTGCAAACACAAAACATAAGCTCCATATTCATATTTGTTGGACAAAGGGAACAATATTTATGGAAAAAACCCACCTAGAATATATAAAACAAGCATTCTGAGAGTACTGCTAAACCGGCCTCGGTGGCCTAGCGGTTAAGTCGCCGGAAAAAAGGCTGGTAGGTACTGGGTTCGCAGCCCGGTACCGGCTCCCACCCAGAGCGAGTTTTTAAGGACTCAATGGGTAGGTGTATGGCTGCTACACCCTCTTTTCTCTTTCACTAACAATAACAACTAACCCACTAATTTCTATTCTGTCCTGGACAGACAGCTCAGATAGCTGAGGTGTGTGCCCAAGACAGGCGTGCGCTATAACAGCTTGCTCTGAATGTGCACGTTAAACAATATTGAAAATGAAATGAAAAGTACTGCTAAAGCAATACATGTCCCCTACTGGGATCAACACATTTCTGTATCAGTAACAGTACATGATAAAGTTATACACAAACTTTCAGCTCAATATTTCAAGTCATTCTGAAGAAAAAAACACCAAAAAAAACGGTCAGAAAAGAAATATTTGTATCTAAATTCAAGAGCCATAACTGTCAAAAATGGGGTAAATCGCCATAAAAGTCAACTTGATCTGGGGCGGATCCAGCTTTTCTGATGAGAGGGAATCCAAGACAAAAAGGGCACCATAACATTATAAAAAGGCACTATTGAAAAAGTACACATGGTTCACATGGACCATAATGTAATAGTGCTACAACAGGGACGCTGGCATAATATTTTTAAAGAAAACTAAATAAATTTGTAAAAACCCTTTAAAATCCTAAATAAAAGGGGAACTTCTAAAATTTGAGGGGGGGGGTCCAGACATCTTGGACCCCCTATCTAGATCCGCCCCAGAACACGATAAACCTACACACAGAATTTCTGTTCAATATTTAGAGGGCATTGCGAAAAACAAAAAGTCCAGGAAAACAAATTTTCTTATCTCCTAAGTTCAAGGGCCATAATTCTATTGCAAATTGGTAAATTGAAATGAAAGTCAAAACTTGATTTGTAACAGTAAAGTTACACACAAAATTTCAACGCATTGTGAACAAAACACCTGGATAACTATGCATGGGACAGACAGAAGGACAGAGATTAAATCTGAAGTCTCTTCTGGTTGAATCGGTAGCGGACTAAAACTACCTAATTATTCTCAAGTTAGAAATGGTTAATTTTATGGCTAGATGTGTTGATTATAAACTGGATAACAAACCTTGTGCAGTCTCCACGCCGTATCAACAGGACACACCATGTCGTAGCGGCCGTGTATAATCGTACCAGGAATGTGACGGATCTTGTTAACATTATCTAACAGCTGCTCATCCGATTCAAAGAACCCACCATTTATAAAGTAGTGGCTGGAAAAACAGAGTTTTTAACAGTATAGAGTAAAAATAGAGGTTACAGTCAAACCTGAGTTAAAATAGAGGTATTGCAACCCAGAGTTAAGAGAGGTAACAATCAACCCAGAGTTAAAATGGAGGTTACAGTTAACCCAGAATTAAAATATAGGTTACAGTCAACCCAGAGTTAAACAGAGGTTATAGTCAACCCAGAGGTAAATAGAGGTTACAGTCAACCCATTCATCAACCTTTGTTTTGTCTGCACATGTTTATATATCCCAGTGCTGTCAAGTCTCGTGCAATTGGCGTGAGATTCATGCATTTCAACATCATGTCATGCTCTCATGCCAGTACATGATTTTCTCACGCATTTAAAAAAAAATTGCAAATGTTTTTTATACATATATATTTTTTTTGCTGTTCATTCAATCTCAACAACTGACAAACAAGCCTGCAACTTATGGCCAGCCCAATTAAGCATTGTAAGGCATTAAAATCATATAATAGGTGTCCACATTGTTTACTGGTCAGAATCGCGAACCATGACCAATTGTCAGTGTGCTTATTTTCTGTGCCGATTTATTCGAATTCATGATGTCAGACTCCGACCAGACAAAATCTCAATCCTTGCGAAAGTTCCAACTTAAGAGCTCTAATATCCCCTCAAGTGTAGTCCCATTTAACATAATTATTACATAATACTGGGTCTATGGATGAAAGTGTATCTTAGGATTAAATAAAAGACTAAGTGCCAAATTTACAAGGCCTGTTTTTCTTAAACGCAGATATTTCAGCATTGTAAATATATAGTTCTGGTGTGCAATCAAGGGTGGTGGTCAAGGGTATTTGGACCTCCCTGCTCAAAAGTAGGCTAATTTTAATGTGGATTCACCCCTAATATAAACTTCCACACCTCCAACCCCTGCAAAACATCCTGGATCTGCATTAAAAAAACCCCACATAATTTATATACTGTAGATCCTGAAATTAACATGTCCCAAAATTAATGTGACCGACAGTAGGCAGACAAAAATGTAACATGAAATTAATACGAATGGCCTCCATATTAAATATTACTTTCCTAGTAACACACGTTTGTGAATTTTATGGTTAAATCAAGAGTTACAGGCATCTTCAATGAGATCAACTCACTAAGATGGCCAATGTGAGTAAAATTAGCTCCACTGGTCTACCAGTAGATCTAACAGCATTGCGTGGACTCCCATGTCCAGGTGACATTTCATCTATAAATAACAATTTAAATGTCGACCAATTACACTTCGCCTATTATAGTGTTATTCGGGAGCATACAATTTCTAAAAATATCGGGCAAGACTATTTATGCAATAGGCAAACTTGTTGGTCTATTTCAACATTACAAAAACAGGGGGAAAAGTACAATTATAAACTCTGGATTGTATACTAGTATAAACAAATGTTATGGCTATACCATCAGAGATTTTTGTTCATCTTGAAAGAATTTTATATAAAATTTTATATTGAAATTTGTTTCTGGCATACTTTGTAATTCCCTTGAATCATTTCGTATACCCTCGGCATAATCCTGAATGTTTTCAAATTCTTTTCAAATCACTGGTATGATTTTGCAAGTAAGGTTTTGATTGGTCGAATGAAAGGTCAACTGGACAAGAGCTTCAACAGGCTGCTGTTAGATCAACATATAATAGTAGAGCTAATTTCAATTAGATTGTAACATGTCAATGTACACATCAAGTAACCTGTGTTGTCCCTAGTGTTGTCCATGAGATGAACTTAAAGCATATTTTTGCAACAATAATTTACCTAATGTGTATAGTTACCTAAATCTGGCTAAACACTAGCATACATGTACTGCTACAAACTATATCTTCTTAAACTGCCGAAAAAGTTGCAGCAAACCTGAACAGTAAAAACAAAGAAATGGTCGACCTCAGGATTAACATGGTAAAACCCGTTCACGTGAAATAAATTGTGTCAGCTTTTGCTGACTATTGGACTATCTTTCTTGCCTACAATGAATTATGTTCCAGTTGTTTTATAAATGTATTAGAATTTTAATCTTTGTTTTAAAAATGTGTGACACAAAGCTTGCTGGACTATTGCTGGACAAAACAGAAATAAATGTGTCATATTATTAACGCAAATAACACAAACTCGCATTTTATCATTATGATTAATATTATGATCGCATTAATTTGGCCTGTATGTTCATCATCTTACCACTCAATGCATGCTTGTTGTAGAGACCAGAGGTCATCATCAACTTTCTTAATTAATTCGCTATCCGGGAGAAGTCGAACTGTTGAAATTTCCCATCTGTTCCACACTTTCGCTGCGTTCCTTCGTGTTTCTTCATCGTCACTTGTCAGACGTCGATAAAATGCTCCAATCATACAGTGTCTCTCAGCCTAAAAAAAAAAGACATTTATATCAAACCTGGTCTGACCCATTTTACAAAACACACCCTGATATAACCATTATATATTCTTATTATTTTGTCCAGTGTATACCATTAAATTTGTATATGATCCATATAAATAAATCAATAAATCAATACATGATTTGACTTGACTTGACTTGACTTGACTTGATTTAAATCTGGTTTGACCCATTTTACAAAACATACCCTGATATAAATCTGGTCTGACCCAGTTTATAAAACACACCCTGATGTAAATCTGGTATGACCCATGTTACAAAACACCCTGATATAAATCTGGTTTGACCCATTTTACAAAATACACCCTGATATCAATCTGGTCTGACCCATTTTACAAAACACACCCTGATATCAATCTGGTCTGACCCAATTTATAAAACACATCCTGATATAAATCTGTTTTGACCCATTTTATAAAACACACCCTGATATAAATCTGTTCTGACCCATTTTATAAAATACACCCTGATATAAATCTGGTCTGACCCATTTTATAAAACACCCTGATATAAATCTGGTCTGACCCATTTTACAAAACACACCCTGATATAAATCTGGTATGACCCATTTTACAAAACACACCCTGATATAAATCTGGTCTGACCCATTTTACAAAAT